>CM021105.1:506371948-506507997 GCA_007115665.2 Sequoiadendron giganteum
AACCTAGCTCACATCTCATGCATCATTTCCAATATTTCATCCATTCTTCTAGCAATATTTTCCATAACATGCATTCTCCTTGGTGGCATCTCTCCTCTCGAAACTGGTGCAATTGCCTCAATTTGGCTATATGATAACAAAGGTTTCAACTGTCTCACAATTGGTGATTAGTTGAAAAAAAATGTAGTCTTCCTTAGGTTGGTAATCTATTCACCTGAAGGAATTCCTTTAAGAATCAAATCTCACTCTAATACCACTTGGTGTAGTCACGACAGGAAGGTTCCAGAAGGAACTATTCAGTCTATGCAGCAATAAGTCAACACAACAGAAACAACACAAAAATAGATACGTGAACATGAATATTAATTAATATGGAATGATTACATGCAAAATTAACCACAAGGGTGAATATCCAAGGCTCATAGGCCTTGCCTTAATGGCTTACAATATACTATTGGCCAACATGCCTTATTACATGCCCTTGAAGGGTTATTGCAAAAATGTACTAATCTATCTAATGGTGTACTACTAACTGATGATCTATAAATGATTACAAGGTTTATAAATATGCTCCTCAAGCTACAAAATAGATTCACATTGGCCACAAGGGTTAATGATCTGATGAATGTTCAAATATGAATGTTGGCCTCAAGATAAGAAGACATAGTGAAGTTTTGAGAGCGATAACTTCCAATAGGAAAATACAAATGATATAAACTTTGGATATATAGTAGATGTTGATGTGTAGGTGCTATATCCTACTCTGCAAGCTGAGAAATAAAGATGTGGTAAAATCTGAAATGAACTTCTACTAAATGAAATTCAAGAAAAGAACTGTTTTTGGTTGATATATGATTTCTTTACAACCAGGGATGCTCTTGCATCAATGTGTATCATGAACTCCCTTCACATCACTATTTGCACTCTTAATGACCAAGTCTTAATCTCAATTTATTGTGTGCCCACAATGAAGATCTAACAATGTACATTCATGGGTGAAGATCAAACAACTATCACTTAAGTCCTTCACATCACGTTTTGGGAGTTCACTAGCAAGTGTGTTTGCGTGATATGAGATCAATGACCGAGATTTAATGGATGATATCTAAAAACTATCAATGATGAAGCTTGATCAATGGTTGTGATCAAGCCTATCATATCGAACAGTGCTTGCCAACCCACGGTGTGAATGGTGGGTCTGTGTTTAGCCCAGCGGGATAGTGGGCTAAGGAAATGTGTATTGTGGGTCCAATCAAAGGCAAGATTAGTTAGTGGAAGATAAAATCATCATGGATAGGTGGAGAGTTATTATTGTATTGTATATGTTCTTCACATCATGATCTATATGTTCATCGGCTAAGGCATTTGGGCAATGTGCAATCAATGAAAATAATCAAATTTGGTTGATTGGATGGTTCCTACCATCCCACGCAGTATGTGGTGGGTTCCTTGTCTAGCCCAATAGGATAGCGGGCTAAGGACACATGTCTAGTGGGACCCAACAATAAGCGGAAATCAATGGCTCAGATTTTAAGGTTTGGTGATCGGAAGGTGATTTCTATATCCTTTCACATCACTAAAATGGAAGTCAAAGACCAATGTAAAGTAGCAATACACTAAGTGAATGTGATGGGAGTTTAATGAACAAGATCATTTGGTGAAGATCAGGTGGATAACACTAAGGTATTTCACATCACAGAAATGAAAAGGAACACCCTTGCTAAAGGAGAAATATGTTATGAGGATGTGATGGATGGCATAGATTAAGATTCAGATATTTGATGGTGATCATGATATCTCTTCACATCACCGATTTTATTTTGGTGTCGTAAATAAAAATGTGATACACTTAAGTGAAGCGATAGTCAAAAGATAAGAGATTGACGATGGTAGTTTAAATGAAGATAATCTAGCAACCATGTTTTATAGTTATAGTGATGAATGAAGATCATTGGATCATGACACGAAGGTTTGAGATCAACGATCCGTATTCAAAGATTTGATTGTGCAACAGGTATGATGGTGTGTGTTGGGTCTCAAAAACATTGGTTGAATGTACCACAAGAGGTTACCACACTCTCACTACGTTTTTGGTCAACTGACAAGGCCAACCAATATGGTTGAACCCTCTACTCTTAAGGCTCTGCTAAACCTAGGCGGGTGCACCTATATGAGTGACACAAATTTTGAATTTATGTTTCCTACTTGATCTACCTATCCACAAATGGAAATTTAATAGTGGGAAAGATATGATCCTACTTTGGTATAAATTGTATATGCAATATCAAGGTATGCATTAATATGTTCAATTAAGAGATGTCAAATGAAATGAATAAAACTAATATAACAAAAAAATAAGGGAGACCAGTGCCTTATTGAGTAACAGAGTCAAATGAAAGCTTTTAATGAATGGTTTCTATCTAGCAGGTCCTCTAATTGTTTGGCATATAACTATGAGTTTATAACTGGTATACACATGCAAGAATGTAATTGATAAACCCAACTTGAGGCAGAATATCAAATCTGACTATCTGATTCTTCTTACTGAACCAAATGAATTTCCTAGATTACTCCAATTGATTGAAAGGAATTTTAAATATTTTAAAAGAATCCAATAAACCAAATCACACAGAAATAGAGAATGTGTACTGATAAATCAAAAATATACTTGATACTTCAATTTAAACAATCAGGAAACATTAGTTTGGAGACAATCAAATAATCGCAAGAAACCAACAAACAATTGATGCCAGGATGAAGTCACCAAATTAACTGTCTTTCATTATCTTCTTCGAAATTTATACATGCAACATAGTCTCCTTGAATATCATTATGAAAATATAATGCTTACAGTGATATGTCCTATTCTAATTCTATTTTATACTACCTTTCTATTTATCCAATAACGAATATTTATACATCAGTTTGCAAAAGGACGTGCCTTTTCAAAAGTCTAAATCATAAATTTTTTTAACGAATTCTCCATTTAACTAATTCTTGTCAAGCCACAAATGGACTGCAGACATATGCTCTATATAATCCTGGTGCTCATGAGTGTCAGCATCCCCCAATGCATCCCGGATCACAATCTCCATCATTATCATTCTCTCATTCTGCTCACATGCTTCATCCAATGTTACGTCCTCCATAGTGGCTGCTTTCAACATCTCTTGGAGTATTGTTTTGCACTCACTTTTCCACGTAATTGCTTCTTTCATTTTTCCTTCATCATCACATAATTTGGTCAATCTATCTTCGGCAACCTCTATCAATCCCTGCATATCTCCTTGCAATTCTTCATAGAAATCCTTGTGTCTGTCCATGATACAGTTGGCATTCTCAATATCTTCATCACTAGGAGTGTCCTTCTACTCCAATTCCTCAATTTTTTCCTAAATTCTGCTGTCCACCCTCTTGTGTTCCTTAATGGCATCCACAAATTGTGAATATTTTCCCCAGAGCCTATTTAACCAAGTGGTTAGGACAACCTGTCTTCTTTTGATTATTGCAGCAAGTGCATTTGTTTTCCCTTGAGAATATGCAGTTGATCCTTCCCAATGATCCCTTTTCTGTGAACTCTCACCTTGGGTGAGCATCCTTGTTGGCTCTGTTACAACACCTACAAGGTCTTTCAAGCGTTCATTTTCTCTCAACATCCTCTCATTACCAGTTTTATACATCTCCCTTTCCCTTATCAATGCTTGGATTTGAGATTTATTTAACTTGGCTATGTTTATCCCAATATCATCAGTTGCTACATGGTCAACTTCCCCAGCCTTTAGGGTCATGACATGTCCAAATTCCTTTTCAGTATCAATAATAATTGACCTTTTGTGAGGAGGATATAAGGCCGAAATCATCAATGTCTTATCATCAGGGTTGTATCTTGATCCTGTGTATACCTTCGTCACTTTTTCTATACTTAGCTTGTGGGTGGCATTGCTATCTTTCAAGAAACTATCAAAAACTAATGTAGAGTTCATATCCAAACTTGGAAAAATCATGACACCTGCCCTTTCTAGCAGCTCCCTTCCCTTTTCAGGGGTCATGTTAATCATTTCCTTATGTACTTCATCTTTTAAGATTTTCAACAGTTGATCCTCATTTCCTAGAGTAACATTGTCAACTTGCCCTCTTATCTCTTTTCCTTTTTGCTTATATAAAAAATGTCTTAAAATTTGAGGTCCTTATAAATTCATCATTTGATATGAAAGACCTATAGTCTTCATGTCTTGTATCTACATCCATGGTTTCCTCAACATCATTTTCCCTGGCAACATATGTACAGTCCTGAGTCTTCATTCTTGAAACTTTCTCAGATGAGCTTTGCGGCCTGTTTGTTTTTGATATCCCTTTAATGGAGGATAACAATTCAACATCCATCAACTCCTGATTATGTTTTTCAATCACAATTTTAGCCTCCTCTACCTCCAGGTTTCTGATTATGTCATCAGATTTATAGGGCACATGATGGTACCCTTTGAAATTTATTTTTTGTTTGGCAAAGTGAATATACCCTTCCAGATCAAAGTTCTTTCTCACTGGTACTCTTCTCATGTTATAGTGCAACCATTTATCCAAAATCAAATCATAACCTTCCTTGGCTAATACACTGAAATCACTAAACCACAATGTGTTGGGCATAAAGGCCTATTTCCCATATGAACTTAAGTTCATAAGACTGGAGTAATCCATTTGCCTAACAATTTCTAGGTATGCAATTATGTCCGGGACAGTTCTAGGCAGAATGAAAGGTGCATCTTCAAAGCCATAAACCCTAATCATTGTGGTATTCTCTAAACAATACCAATCCCTCCAGTTATTGTTAATTGATCCATTGTAATCTCTAGGCCTAAGAAACCTTTTCACTTCTTCAGATAAAGAAAAATCACAAGGATGGTTGAAAAATCTATACAAGGGTTTCACAAAGAATTCTTCAAAATGCAGGAAATTTGAATTGGCAAACCTATTGTTCCAAACAACAGTCCATAATTGAATAGGAAATGACCTACCTTCCTTGTAAGATTGTGAAATCCTCAGCTCTTGGGGCCATAAAACCAACTCTTATCTAAAGTACAACACTAAATGCATCAGTAGTGAATAATTTCTAAGATGGAGGATAGAAGTGCCACTCTTTATCGCCATCAAACCCGTATCTAGCTCCTTAAAAATGTGTGCAACATAGTCAAATGATTTGGAATTGTGATACTGAGTATCTGCAGCAATTACCATGGGCACAACTGCCATATGCTCAGGTACCTCCATCCCCAATACCTGTCCCACCGAGTAGTAAGTGTATTTGAGTTAAGGTTCGAAAAGATCGACATGACTGGGTGGCCCCTCATTGTCTTCCATTGGAATAGGCTTGCCATGACACCTAATTCTTTGCAGAGGCAACCTCCACCCTTTATAGATGGTGTCCATCCTTCTGAACTCACCGTCAAGCTCTTCACTTACTATTTTCTCACTGCATATTCCTTCCATCCTGAAAACCTCATCAATTACATTCTCAGATATATGTATCAACGGGTTCCCTAACAAATCACATATAGCTTTGCCTTTCGGGTCATAATGTCCAGCTAGCATCTTTATCAGTTCAACATCAACAAAAATGTTAGGGCACACCAATTTCCCTAAATTAAGCCTCCATGGATTGCATACCGACTCAAAGCGATTTCTCCTGTGAAAGTGGAAAATGAATAATTCATAACTCCTAATCGGAGTCCAAACATCCCCTATAAATTTGCATTTGTCATCCAATTTGTGAACTTCCGCTTTGAGCTGTGTAGAATGCCTAGCTCTAGGTCCCGAACCAGGTAACTGATCTATGAGGTCCTGATTAAGCTTCCTTTTAGTACCTTCTATTTGTAGTTCAATCTTTTGCTTTTTTTCTTTTGATTGGCTACCCTCCCCGAGTTTTCTTCCCTTTAGTTTTCCTGAAACAACACCTTCCATAATTCAAAATTTTACGAGTTCTGAAGAGAAACTTACTGTAACTTTTTTGCATACTCAAGCTAGGTAAATGCCTTAATTGTTCTGTTGGTTCCTTTGCTTTCTTTCGCTTTGAATTCTTTGAGGAAATGATTTCAATTGATCATACCTTGATATGCAAAATCTCCTACGCTTCATGGCACCATTAATTGTCTTTATTGAGATATGAATGCTGCAAGTTTTTTCAAAATTCTCGCTGTCACATTAGGGCTCATATCAGCGAGATATTTCAAATCTTTGGCCAATCTGCCCGTTCAACATTCACCCATCCGCCAAGATGTCTTTCAGTTTCCCCGACTTTACAATTCTCCCCGATAGTTTCTCTTGTTTCACTCTTTATATCACCACTACTTTCACCGAAACAACTATCGCTCAGACTCAATGAATTAGGCCAATAGTTTTTTATCTTACTCTGAAAGGACTTTTTCTCACCGAGATGTTTGCTTTATTTACTTATGTTGCCAAGACTAAGCAATTTTTTCTGTCGATAAAATAATATTCGCTCTGATGTCTCTTAGATCTCCCCGCGATGACATGTCTCTCTTATATGCCTTCTCTTCGGTAAGACATCGCGCATCGTCTCCCTGACATCTTTTATCTTGGTAAGCTTCAGTTTTCGTCGGTGTAACCCAAGGGGTCGTTAAGACCTTCTAAACTCTCCCTGGCATCATTTGTCTCGCTGAGATGTTCTTCTTTTGCTTTATCGGCAAGACCAATAGCGCTTCGGGTAGTGTTTCAAAATTTCTCTCTGATGACCAAAGTCTCCCTGATAGGCTTCACTTTTCTCCAATCGGCCCAAGGTAACTTAGCTCGATATGATCTTACACCGTCATTCTGATACCTTTTGTCTTTCCAATAAGTACTATAGACCTACATTCTCCTAGTGTACAATTTTATCGGTATGACCCGTCTGATGTCTCGCCGATATATTGAAGATATGCACATTATCATTGATGAGACTTGCATCAACTTATGACGATATTTTCATATGTCAATGTTTCAATGCCAAATGAAATTTATGGGGTTTTATGAAAAAATTAAACCGGATTTTATAGAAAGATGCTATGTGAGGACTTTTTTGTCTGTATTATGAACTCTTTTGGGAGGCTAATAATCATGAAGGGTGAATAAAATGGCCAAAATTTCACAGTTCCAACAGTGGCTCCGTCTGGGGATGAATGATTGTGAGATCATTACAAGTATCTATATTTCTGGGTGAGTAGACCAAACATTATGGATAAGAGCAAGTGGGGATGAAAGATGATCCTAAACTACTGTACATGGAAAAAAAAATCAAACAAGGATTTCCAGGATTGTCCATGTACTAGCAATTTCCTGTATCCTTTACTTCCTATACTATTGTGCATGGAAAGTTTTATGAGAAAATTTTGAAAAGTTGTCCATGCACTAGCAACCTCTGATCCTTCGTGACTTTTAAGAGAATTTTTTTTTAGAAATTGCCCATGTACAGGAAACTCCTGTTCTTCACCACTCATATTTTGTAAATAGTATGAATCCTCTCCTTGCTTGCCAATAATAACAAAAGGTCCTAACCACAGTGCCCCAAATTTTCCATGTTTTCCCTTCTCTTGGCACCTAGCATTCCACATCAATACCAGATCACCCTTTTCAAATTTTCTGTTTTTTGCTTTTTTGTTGAACAAATATTTCATTTGTGCTTGCAGTTTCATGTTATGGTTTTGAGCTATTCTCCTTATTTCATCAAGTTTTGCAAGTTGTTCCATTCTCTCCTCCATTGGTTCAGGAATATCTATATCCTCTTGAATGATAAATTTGTATACTGGCAATAAATTTTGCAGAGGCATCCTAGCTTGTGTTCCATAGACTAATTCATATGGGGACTTCCCAATTTCCTTTTTGATGGTAATTCTATCTGCCCATGCAACCAATCTTAACTTTGAATCCCAAGCTTTTTTGTTGTTACCGAGCATCCTTTTTATAATTTTTAAAAGACTTTTGTTGCTAGATTCTGCCTAACCATTAGCTTGTGGATGATATGGGGTAGAATAAGAAATATTGATACCATATGTCTTGCAAAACTCTTTGAACTCATCGGACCTGAAACACATGCCATTATCCGTAATCACTCTCAATGGTGTACCGAATCTAGTAATAATGTTATCCATTAGAAAGTTGATCACAACTTTACTTGTTGTTTACTTGGTTGGGATCGCCTCCACCCATTTGGTGAAGTAATTAGTGGCCACTAGTATCCACCTATGTCCTCCACTTGACTTCTCTTGTATTTCTCCAATGAAATCAATCCCCCATTGGTGAAAAGGGGCTTCAACCTACATAGGTCTGAGTGGTAGAGCTCCCTCATACTTCATTTTCCCTGAGAACTTTTGGCATGCCTCGCACTTCCTGACATATGAAAATGAATCATTGAAGACTTTTGGCCAGTAATAACCTGCCCTAAGGATTTTATGTGCAGTTGTCTTTGTTGAATAATGTCCTCCACAGACTCCTTCATGCATTTCTTTCAGAACATGATCAGCCTATGATTCATCCAAACATAACAACAACATTCCATCTCTATTTTTCTAGAATAGATCTCCTTCTATAAATACATATTTTGAAGCCTGAAGTTTTAAAGTTCTTTTCTGGTTATCACTGAGTCCTTCTAGGCATTTTGTGTTTCTAAGGTAATGCATGATGTCTGTGTACCAGAGTGTATATTCAATACTTGCAATTGCATTTCCTTATCCTTGTACATTGCAGATTTGGTTTGCCTCAATGTTTGTCTTTGCCATCAATTTGGCCAATCCTTGGCCTCTTACCAATTTAGTAATCTGTATTTCCATATCAAATTCCTAAATTTTGTTAATCCACTTGCACCTTTTCCCTGTCACTTTTGATTGTGTCAAGATGTCTTTGACTGCTGCATGAGGGACATATGCGATTACTTTGGCTCCAACAAGATACGGCCTGAAAGATTTTGTGGCTTTTACTAGTGCAAAGGCTTGTTTTTCCATTATGTCATACTTCAATTCTGATCCCTGTAAAGATTTGCTAAAGAAAGATACGGGCTGCTCATGACCATCCTCATTTTTCCGTAACATGACAACAACTATTGTATGTAGGGAAGCAAATGAAAATATCTGAAAAGGTTTTGTGAAATCAGGAGACTTGAGGACATGGGCTTCTTTAATGGCTCTTTTAATGGATACAAAGGCTTCTAATGCTTTTGAGGTCCATTCAATCTTTTGTCCTTTCTTTAACATTTTTTATATGGGTTTGACAATCTCAGCAAAGTTAAATACAAACCTCCTAAAAAAATTAATCTTTCCAAAGAATGACTGGATGGCTTTCACATTTTTAGGGATAGGAACTTTATCTATAGCCTCAACTCTCTCAGGATCTATCCTAACTCCCTCTTTTGATACAATGTGTCCTAGGAGCTTGCCCTCCGTAACAACAAAATGACACTTCTTAGGGTTCAAACTGATGCCATATTCTAAAGCTTTAATGAATATTTTTTCAAGGTGCCCTATATGATCTTCAACCCTTTTTGAGTAAGCAGTGAGGTCATCTTGATACACCACCATTATAGCATTGATCAAATCAGCAAATTCTAAGTCCATAGCCCTTTGAAATGTTGCTCCTGCATTGGTGAGACCAAAAAGCATTATCACATATACATATGTTCCCCATGGGGTTATGAAAGTTGTTTTATACTGCTCACATTCCTTGACCTTAACCTGGTTATAACCAGAAAAACCATCCATCATAGATAGCAACTCACATCCAGTTACCTTATGCAAAATGGGTTCCATGTTAGGCAGTGGGTAGCTATCTTTAAGAGATGCTACATTTAAATTTCTGAAATCTACACATAGTCTTATATCTCCATTTTTCTTTCTAACAGGAACAAGGTTTGATACCCATGTTGAGTGCCTCATAGGTTTGATAATACTTGCATCTCTGAGCTTGGTCAATTCTTCCTGCATTTTTGGTTCCTGAGTGGGGTTAATGGGCCTTTGTTTCTGTCTAAATGGCTTTGCATATGTTTTTAATGGAATTTCATGCTGAAATAAATCCTCCCTATATGCCTTGCGGTCTTCATAAGACCATGCGAACACATGTTTATATTTTCTTAACAATGAAATCAACATTCTTCGGACAGTAGGGCTTATCTTTTTTCCAATATATACCTTCCTTGGTGATAGTTCGGTCCCCAAATTTACTTCTTCAATATCTTCCCTTCTGACTGGTGTTTGTTTCATAAGGGATCGGTCACTTCCATCGTATACTCTTTCCAAAGCTACCAACCCCTTGGGAAGTTTATTAGTTTTGAGTTGCAAGACCTTCTTTCCCAACACTCTCTCTTCTCCATTTATTTCCTCCACAAAGGCGTTGAAATCAATTTCTTGAGCCTCATATTGGTCTATACACTAAAGGAATTTCAAAAGGTCAGTGTCATCATTAAAAACCTACCAACTATATACATTGTCAGGTACTACAGGTCTTGTTTTAAATTCCACTTGGGAAACTCCTGCTAATGTAATATCATCTTGTTTTAATGCTACATTTTCCAAGAAATCTGCCATGATATTCTTTGATCTGTCTACCCAATCAATGGAAAAAGCATCAAATAGTTCAATTGTATCCCATATTGCATTTCTGTACTATTTCAATCTTTTATTTTTTGCTACATACTTTGATCTGATCTGAGATACAACTAATTCTAAATCTCCAAAAACTGTTAAGATTTTGATTTTGTGTTTAACTGCTAAATTCAACCCAGTCAATAAAGCTTCATATTCCGCTACATTGTTTGTACATTCAAATGCTAACATGAATGAATATTTATAAGTTGAACCATCAGGAGATATGAAGACTATACCAGCGCCATTACCCTCTTGGCTGCAAGCTCCATCAAAGTACATTTTCCATATTCCTTGTTGATTTTCAAAAATATTCTGATCAATTGGATCTTTGCTTTCTAACTCAGTTTGAGTTAGTTCCACTCTAAAGCTTCCCAGATCAACATCACAGAAATAATTTAGTGGCTCCTGAGGAGCATATTCATCAATTTGATTCACTCTAGGTTCTTTATACAATTTTACCTCTTCTCCATTCACTGGTATGGTGGCATATGATAAGTCAAACTGTACATTTCCTCCTACTGCAGTAGTCCACTATCTTGATAGAAGCATCCCAAACTGGGGTGGTGTGTCAATTACAGTTATGTCAATAGTGTAAGAGACTTGTCGGTAAGTTTCCAACTTGACTTCCACATTTTTCATGATTCCCACAACTGGGATAGGCCTGCTATCCATGGCATAGCATTTACCTCCCTCCACATCTATCCATAAACCAAGTTGCTTCATTACCCCTAATGGCATGATATTCATAGAAGCACCCGAGTCTATCATGCAATTTCTTACTAGTTTGCTGCTTATGAGTAAAGTGGTAAAAAATGGGTCAATTTGTGGTGTGTTCATTAGGCAGGCTTCTAGGATTTTTACTTCTTTCCTTTTATTATTTATCTCTGAGACCTCTTTGTTCCCATGGTTTGTATTTTGATTTCCATTAGAAATTAGTTGTATGGTACTTTCCCTATATTCTTTGATTTTCATCATTTCAATTAAGGGCACAAACATTTTCAATTGAGATAGAGCTTGTATAAAATCAAAAGATGTACCTTCAGCTTTGATTGCCCTTTTAGGTTCAGTGCATTCTCCTTTGTTCTCTTCCTTCTCTAGTTTTGATGTTTGATTTGGCTTTTGCTTTTCAATGGGAGGTTTCTTTCTTTCCTCCTTAGAGGGTCCTTTCTGTTCTCTACTGTCTGATTGTTTGTTATCAATTCCTTTTGATGTCTCATCTAATGCTTTTTTATTTTTTATAAATATCCCCCTTGGGACACCCTCATCTTTATTCACTGTTCTGTTTCTCAAATGATATTTGCTTCTGGCGTCCTCCACTGCTGCAATCATCAATCTTTTAATCTCCTCTTCACTTGGTCTTCTTATATTAAATTTATTAGTCTGACTTGATGCAACAGGGGGGTCTTGATCACTTTCATTTCCCTCATGGTCGGAGAAAACATGCTGCTCTGCCATGTGAACATTGTATTTTTGGTGATCCACATTGTATTCATATCCTTCCTCTTTTGAAGATGCATATTCTTGCTCCAAAGGGTTAAGAGTGTGGGAAGTTAGATATACATTTTGGTCTTCACCACCATCATCTTCCTATGTATCTTCCTCCGGTATCGATTGAGCTGTTACACAATGTTCAGGGGAATGTGGTACATAACAGACTGAACACCAAGGACTTTTATCTACCATGTATGCCCCTTTTCTTTTTAATGGATCGGGCTTTATTTCTAGGTCTCTCATTCACTGGTTTCCCATCTTTCCAGTTGGTACTATAAGGAATGTCATGCAGCCTGGGTCTTTCATTTCTATATGTGTTCTCCTATCTGTTTGGGGGAACATATTGGGGAACCCTATGGTTTTCCCTTTTAGAAAACATCCTTGCAACTTTTCTGTTATTCTCAATAGTTAAGGCTATCTTTTGGGCCTCAGCCAGATTTCTAGGACCTCTATTTCTTAATTCGTATCTCGTCTTGGGGTTAAAGGCCTTCAAATAGATACTCAAGGTAGTAGGGTCAGCCAACTTGGATGCCTGAGGTATTTTATTATGTAATTTAACAAACCTTTGGTTAAAATCAAAGGCTGACTCATTATGATGTTTTTGAATTGTCATTAACTCATGTAATGCAAAGTCTGATGCACACTGATTTCCATATTGTTGAAGAAATTGGTCATGAAATACTTGAATGGAATAAATGGATGCTATTGGTAGACTATTAAACCAGTCTCTAGCATCCTCAACTAATGACATCATGAATAGTCTCATTTGTACATCCTCATACTGCATGTCTAAGTCCTGAATGACTACTTTAAAATTTCTCATATTTTTTTCAGCTGTAACTGCATTACTTCCTATAAATTTAGGGACTAAGTTCCTCTAATTGTTGTCCAGGGGGTAAGGATAGATTTGAAACCCGACAAGATCAAATTGTCTAATCATAGTTATGCATTGTGGGGGGGGGGATTTTTTAAATGCTGGGGTTGGTAGAGTGGGTTGTTGTTTGCTATATATTGTGGGCCTTGTGGGCCTTGTGGGGGTACATACTGTTGATGAGGGGGTGGTTGAATATTTCAGTGTTGTGGTGGAGCGTTATTGTTCCTATATTGGCTTCTAGGCTGATTTCGGTGGGCTTGAGGGGAACTTGGTGGCTTCATATTATTGTTTTTATGGGGGGGTGTATATTTGGGTGATTCAGTTACTGATGTTTTATTTTGAGCCTTGTGTAACTTCATCTTTCTCAATTCTTCCATTGCTTGAAGTTGTTGTTCATACTGTACCCTTAATCTTTCTGCATTTTGCCTCATTTGTTCCCACTGTGTATCTTCTTCATCTTGTGTCATAAATTCATGGTTTTCTTCGAATATCTCATACTCAAGACCTCCCTCATAGAGTGTTGCTCTTTGTTCATCTTCATATTCTCTCTTTTTTCTAGCTTCGAATTCAGCCATGTGCTCATTAGCTTTCCCAAGGTCCTCTGGATGGGAAGGATTTATCTTCCCCTCAGGAGTATGGAGCTCTTTAGATGGGCTCTCTTCGTTTGCAAGTGTATCATATGAATTGTGAGTTTCCAACAACAACATTGATGCTTTGTTTTTTGTTGTTGTGTCCAATTCGTTAAACACTTTCTTGCTATGATTATTTTTGTAATTTGAATTTCCTTTATTATCAGGACCCTCCCCCTCCTTGTACAAAGATCTCCTTCCTTGCATGTTGTGAGAGACTGTGATGGTCTGAACTCTATGTTGATTCCTTTCTTATTTGTATCTTATTGTATCAGTTTCAATGTTTTTATTCATTTAGAGTCGCCACCCATTTTCCTAAAAGTGAGAAAATATTTTGTGGTTATCTTACCCAGCAGAGTCGATTTCTTTCAAATTTTAATTATGGTTTTCTTTATTGACTTTATACGGAAAGGTTGCCTACTACTAGACAGTTCTCTAGTTTTATCCCCAGCGGAGTCGCCAATTTGTTGGGTCTCAAAAACACTAGTTGAATGTACCACAAGAGGTTGCCACACTCTCACTACGTTTTTGGTCAACTGACAAGGCCAACCAATATGGTTGAACCCTCTACTCTTAAGGCTCTGCTAAACCTAGGCGGGTGCA
Organism: Sequoiadendron giganteum; assembly: GCA_007115665.2. Taxonomy (NCBI): domain Eukaryota; kingdom Viridiplantae; phylum Streptophyta; class Pinopsida; order Cupressales; family Cupressaceae; genus Sequoiadendron; species Sequoiadendron giganteum. Next base: position 506,386,168 of record CM021105.1, read on the forward strand.
CCTATATGAGTGACACAGATTTTGAATTTATGTTTCCTACTTGATCTACCTATCCACAAATGGCAATTTAATAGTGGGAAAGATATGATCCTACTTTGGTATAAATTGTATATGCAATATCAAGGTATGCATTAATATGTTCAATTAAGAGATGTCAAATGAAATGAATAAAACTAATATAGCGCAAAATAAGGGAGACCAGTGCCTTATTAGGTAACGGAGTCAAATGAAAGATTTTAATGAATGGTTTCTATCCAGCAGGTCCTCTAATTGTTTGGCATATAACTATGAGTTTATAACTGGTATAAACATGCAAGAATGTAATTGATAAACCCAACTTGAGGCAAAATATCAAATCTGACTATCTGATTCTTCTTACTGATCCAAATGACTTTCCCAGATTACTGCAATTGATTGAAAGGAATTTTAATTATTTTTTAAAAATCCAATAAACCAAATCACACAGAAACAACAAATGTGTACTGATAAATCAAAAATATACTTGATACTTCAATTTAAACAATCAAGAAACATTAGTTTGGAGACAATCAAATAATCACAAGAAACCAACAAACAATTGATGCCAGGATGAAGTCACCAAATTAACTATCTTTCATTATCTTCTTCGAAATTTATACATGCAACATAGTCTCCTTGAATATCATTCTGAAAATATAATGCTTATAGCGATCTGTCCTATTCTAATTCTATTTTCTACTACCTTTCTATTTATCCAATAACGGATATTTATACATCAGTTTGCAAAAGGACGTGCCTTTTCAAAAGTCTAAAGCATAAAAAGTTTTAACGAATTCTCCATTTAACTAATTCTTGTTAAGCCACAAATGGACTGCAGACATATGCTCTATATAATCCTAGTGCTCATGAGTGTCAGCATCCCCCAATGTATCGCGGATCACAATCTCCATCATTATCATTCTTTCATTCTGCTCACATGCTTCATCCAATGTTACGTCCTCCATAGTCGCTCCTTTCAACATCTCTTGGAGTATTGTTTCGTACTCACTTTTCCATGTAATTGCTTCTTTCATTTTTCCTTCATCATCACATAATTTGGTCAATCTATCTTTGGAAACCTCTATCAATCCCTGCATATCTCCTTGCAATTCTTCATAGAAATCCTTGTGTCTGTCCATGATACAGTTGGCATTCTCAATATCTTCATCACTAGGAGTGTCCTTCTGCTCCAATTCCTCAATTTTTTCCTAAATTCTGTTGTCCACTCTCCTGTGGTCCTTTATGGAATCCACAAATTGTGAATGTTTTCCCCACAGCCTATTTAAGCAAGTGGTTAGGATGACCTGTCTTCTTTTGATTATTGCAGCAAGTGCATCTGTTTTCCCTTGAGAATATGCAGTTGATCCTTCCCAATGATCCCTTTTCTGTGAAATCTCACCTTGCGTGAGCATCCTTGTTGGCTTTGTTACAGGACCTACAAAGTCTTTCAAGAGTTCATTTTCTCTCAACATCCTCTCATTACCTGTTTTATACATCTCCCTTTCCCTTATCAATGCTTGGATTTGAGATTTATTTAACTTGGCTATGTTTATCCCAATATCAGCAGTTGCTACAGGGTCAACTTCCCTAGCCTTTAGGGTCATGACATGTCCAAATGCCTTTTCAGTATCAATAATAATTGACCTTTTGTGAGGAGGATATAAGGCCCAAATCATCAATGTCTCATCATCAGGGTTGTATCTTGATCCTGTGTATACCTTCGTCACTTTTTCTATACCTAGCTTGTGGGTGGCATTGCTATCTTTCAAGAAACTATCAAAACTAATGCAAAGTTCATATCCAAACTTGGAAAAATCATGACACCTGCCCTTTCTAGCAGCTCCCTTCCCTTTTCAGGGGTCATGTTAATCATTTCCTTATCTACTTCATCTTTTAATATTTTCAACAGTTGATCCTCATTTCCTAGAGTAACATTGTCAACCTGCCCTCTTATCTCTTTTCCTTTTTGCTTATATAAAAAATGTCTTAAAATTTGAGGTCCTTATAAATTCATCATTTGATATGAAAGACCTATAGTCTTCATGTCTTGTATCTACATCCATGGTTTCCTCAACATCATTTTCCTTGGCAACATATGTATAGTCCTGAGTCTTCATTCTTGAAACTTTCTCAGATGAGCTTTGCGGCTTGTCTACTTCTAATATCCCTTTAATGGAGGATAACAATTCAACATCCATCAACTCCTGATTATGTTTTTCAATCACAATTTTAGCCTCCTCTGCCTCCAAGTTTTTGATTATGTCATCAGATTTATAGGGCACATGATGGTACCCTTCGAAATTTATTTTTTGTTTGGTTGAGTGAATATACCCTTCCGGATCAAAGTTCTTTCTCACTGGTGCTCTTCTCATGTTATAGTGCAACAATTTATCCAAAATAAGTCCTAACCTTCCTTGGCTAATACAGTGAAATCACTAAAACACAATGTGCTAGGCATAAAGGCCTATTTCCCATATGAACTTAAGTTCATAACACTGGAGTAATCCATTTGCCTATCAATTTCTAGGTATGCAATTATGTCTGGGATAGTTCTAGGAAGAATGAAAGGCGCGTCTTCAAAGCCATAAACCCTAATCATTGTGGCATTCTCTAAACATTACCAATCCCCCCAGTTATGGTTAATTGGTCCATTGTAATCTCTAGGCCTAAGAAACCTTTTCACTTCTTCAGATAAAGAAAAATCACAAGGATGGTTGAAAAATCTATACAAGGGTTTCACAAAGAATTCTTTAAAATGTAGGAAATTTGAATTGGAAAACCTGTTGTCCCAAACAGTAGTCCATAATCGAATAGGCAACGACCTACCTTCCTTGTCAAATTGTGAAATCCTCGGCTCCTAGGGCCATAAACCCAACTGTTGTTTGAAGTACAACACTAAATGCATCAGTAGTGAATAATTTCTAAGATGGAGGACATAAGCGCCACTCTTTATCGCCATCAAACCTGTATCCAACTCCTTAAAAATGTGTGCATCATAGTCAAATGATCTGGAATTGTGATACTGAGTATCTGCAGCAATTACCATGGGCACAACTGCCATATGCTCAGGTACCTCCATCCCCAATACCTGTCCCATCGAGTAGTAAGTGTATTTGAGGTAAGGTTTGGAAAGATCGACATGACTGGGTGGCCCCTCATTGTCTTCCATTGGAATAGGCTTGCCATGACACCTAATTTAGTGTAGAGGTAACCTCCACCCTTTATAGATGGTGTCCATCCTTCTGAACTCACCGTCGAGCTCTTTGCTTACTATTTTCTCACTACATATTCCTTCCATCCTGAAAACCTTAGCAATTGCGTTCTCAGATATATGTATCAATGGGTTCCCTAACAAATCACATATAGCTTTGCCTTTCGGGTCATAATGTCCACCTAGCATCTTTATCAGTTTAGCATCAACAAAAATGTTAGGGCACACCAATTTCCCTAAATTAAGCCTCCATGGATTGCATACAGACTCAAAGCGATTTCTCCTGTGATAGTGGAAAATGAATAATTCATAACCCCTAATCAGATTCCAAACATCCCCTATAAATTTGCATTTGTCATCCAATTTGTCAACTTCCACTTTGAGCTGTGCAGAATGCCTAGCTCTAGGTCTAGAACCAGGTAACTGATCTATGAGGTCCTGATTAAGCTTCCTTTTAGTACCTTCTATTTGTAATTCAGTCTTTTGCTTTTTTGCTTTTGATCGGCTACCCTCCTCGAGTTTTCTTCTCTTTAGTTTTCCTGAAACAACGCCTTCCATAATTCAAAATTTTACGAGTTCTAAAGAGAAACTTACTGTAACTTTTTTGCAGACTCAAGCTAGGTAAATTCCTTAATTGCTCTACTGGCTCCTTTGCATTCTTTCGCTTTGAATTCTTCGAGGCAATGATTTCAATTGATCATACCCTGATATGCAAAATCTCCTACGCTTCGTGGCCATATTAATTGTCTTTACTGAGATATGAATGCAGCAGGGTTTTTCAAAATTGTTGCTATCACATCAGGGCTCATATCAGCGAGATATTTCAAATCTTTGGCCGATCTTCCTATTCAACGTTCACCCATTTGCCAAGACGTCTTGCAATTTCCCCAACTTTACAATTCTCCCCTATAGTTTCTCTTCTTTCGCTCTTTATATCGCCACTACTTTCATTGAAACAACTATCGCTCAGACTCAATGAATCAGGGCAACATTTTTTTATCTTACTCCAAAAATACTTTGTCTCACCGAGATGTTTGCTTTATTTACTTATGTTGCCGAGACTAAGCAATTTTTTTTGCCGACAAAATAATATTTGCTGTGATGTCTCTTAGATCTCCCCGTAATGACATGTCTCTCTGATATGCCTTCTTTTTGATAAGACATCACGCATCGTCTCCTCAACATCTTTTATGTTGGTAAGCTTCAATTTTCATCGGTGGAACCCGAGGGGTTGTTAAGACCTTCTGAACTCTCCCCGGCATCATTTGTCTCGTCGAGATGTTCTTCTTTTGCTTTATCGGCAAGACCAATAGCGCTTCGGGTAGTGTTTCAAAATTTCTCTCCGATGACCAAAGTCTCCCCGATAGGCTTCACTTTTCTCCAATCGGCCCAAGGTAACTTAGCTTGATATGATCTTACACCGTCATGCTGATAAGTACTATAGACCCGCATTCTCCTAGTGTATAATTTTATCGGTATGACCTGTCTGATGTCTCACCGATATATTATTTAAGATATGTACATTATCATCAATGAAACTTGCATCAACTTATGCCGATATTTTCATATGTCAATGTTTCAATGCCAAATGAAATTTATGGGGTTTTATGACAAAATTTAAACCGGATTTTATAGAAAGATGCTATGTGAGGACTTTTCTGTCTGTATTATGAACTCTTTTGGGAGGCTAATAATCATGAAGGGTGAATAAAATGGCCAAAATTTCATAGTTCCAACAGTGTGAACTAGGGTTTTCAATTAGTCAAACCACCTTAGCTATCATTTTTTATTGGTGATGAAATAAAAATTTAGTGACATGATTATGTAGGTGGCAGAAATTCAGATTCAAATAAGATACAAGGAGTATGAATTAAATGAAATTGAAATGCTAGATTTGATGATATGATTTGTAGAGCGATGACATAGCTTGAAAAAGTGATCAAGATCAGAATCAGATTACATAATGAGGATAATGTATTTAATGTATTCTAGGTTTAGGTTTTTGTAGACCACCATACTCAATGAATTAGGTTTAAAATTGCTAATGGAATATGGCTAGAAATAATTATTGCGGCTTAGTGGAAGTATGTAATATAAGACAATCAAAATTGTCTTAGTGTAGTGTGTTAGGCATGCAATAGATAGTGAGGGTGTGCATAATACACTTATGAAGACTTATTGAAACCTAAAAAAAGTAAAGATCATTATAAGGGTTAACATTCAAGGTGCAGAGAAGAGTAGAGGAGATAGAATAAGGTGAAGAGCAAAGACTGAGTTACACAGATTGCAACATATATATATGCAGTTGCAACACTGAATTGTGTTCAATAAAACAAATTATAATATCTCGAATTATAAATCTGATTGGTGGGTGCCATCAAATATTTGTGTAGGTGCTCAGATTAGGGAGTGGGTGCTTCCTTGTAGTGGGTTCTCCTAAACCAAGGGATTGGTATCTCCTTAGGGTTGGTGCCCTTAAAATATATAAACAAAATATTTGATTGTGATGTTGGATTTGAGTAGTAGACTTAAGCAACTTTTATCATCATGTTTTTTCCCATCTTGGGTTTTCCACGTATATCCTATGTTATAAGTGTTTGTGTGTATGTATGTTTATCTCTCTCTGTGTTTAGTAAATATGCATAAAGGGCTAAAAGGAATTGGTTTTAATTGATCTAGTATTGATTCAACCCCCTCTCAGTAGATTGTTGTGTTCCAACATTTACCCTTTATATATTTCATATATTTTTAATAAATGTTTTATAATTTATTAAAATGTATTTGTACTCATAAGGTTAGTAATCCATCATGGTGTATAGGAAAAATACTCCTAATATATTAATTTTATTTTTCAATGTGTAAAAATATACTCTATAAATGAACAATAAAATCTAATTTGATGAGTAAAGAGGAGATAATGATCCAAGAAAATTCATTTGTATTTTAATTTAAACAAGTTGATGATTAAAGGAAACATATTTTTGTTTGAATTTAAGGAAACTTACTTTTGCTACAATCTAGAAAAAATAATGATTCAAGGAAAGTTGCTCAAAATTGTAAATTAAACAAAAAAATGATCCATGGATAATTAGTTTTGTTTTCACTAAAGTCATCCATAGAGCTATTTCAAAATCATGGATTCTCCTTGTCTAGTAGTTATACATTTTTAATGGTGAAATTAGCATACATATCTCATATCTCATTTAGTTTTTTGTCCACCTTAGAATGCATAATGTAATAAAATATCAACATGTTGCATACTCTTGTGCTTAGTTTAGTTCATGTACCAATCCCTATTCATCTTTATTTATTATCATTTGCATTAATTTCCATACACTGAACCTCTTTTTATTCTAATTTTACCCTCATTTACCATTACTTCTATATATTCACCCCTAAATTTGAGATTATCACTTTATATCACTTTATCCCCATTTTGTTTTATATTACTCAAGCTTGACCTAGTTTAATCACAAGTGACATGAGTATGATGTCATAATTCAAATGTTCAAATTATAATTATAATTTTCTTGTTTCCTTTCTACTAGCCACTATGAGTGGACTAACACAAGTTTTGTGTGACATGTTACTATTCCATGATATTAAATACATTCAATGCCAACACTTAATTTCATAAAAAACTAGATGACATCAAGGATAATTATTAAATGTACTTCAATTTATAAAGGGAAATAAATAATTGAATCCACATCGTCAACATTCATGTGATATTCGGATCTACATGTGTTATCTTTGATATCACTCAATGATATTGATTTGACCCTCCAAGAGGTTTGATACAAGAGAACCCTCTCATCTTGCAAGTCAACAAACTCATAAATGGTGTCTCTAAACACTAGCCCTTGATATATTCAAACCACACAAAGGTGAAGATGAACAACCTTTTATGTGCACATTCTATTAGTGTAATCCCACACAATATAGATCAATTTTAGGTGTCATATTATATCCATGGTATTCGAAATCATACTCATCATTAGTCTCCATCATTTTACAATGCAAAAAATATCAGTCTAAAGTCATTAGTTTTTTAAAGTAATGAGCTAGTTTAAAATACAATGAGAATCATTCTCCCATCATTTATTTTAAAGCTAATTACTCATAACCCTCATATTTAATTTGTGCATATTGTGATTTTATTTCCCATTCAAAATTAACCACTAGTCATAGTAGAGGAGGTAGTAGGATAAAGACTAGTAACTCACCTAACATCTATTTTTGAAAATATCCCTCATAATAGAAAAGTTACATATGTAATTTACAAAGCTAAATTATATTTCTCTTATAAATTTTTATTCCTAAACTAAACCTTTATTTATCCCTTAGTAGTTGCTAGAAGAACAACCACACAAAAAAAGATGTCCCATCAATAATTAATGAATCAATCACCCATTTTTTTTTAGCAAATCAATTAGTAGGGTTTCTTATTCAAGGGTGGGTTACTCCAAGTATATATTTTTCTCTTATTTAAAAAAATACAATCAATAAGCAAATAATTAACTTAGATAATAAGGTTGGAAAATATAATAATATAATTTTAGGAAAGAATGAGTGACCATTATTAGGTCACTCCAACCAAGTTAATCAGTTTATGAAATCAATTCCATTAAGAAATTATTCATATGGTTCAATGGTTGAAGGTAGAATCATCACCCTTACAATGTTCTATGTTTTCATCGGTTCTTCTTTATATCACCAGACTCATTATTAAATTATAATGTTCAAGACTAATACAATTTATTTACATGTTATCATACAACCATGCGTGCTAGTCTCATGGTGTGCCACCTATCAACATAATAAGTCACTATAAGCCAAACTATTAGAAGATGAAGAGTCACAAAGAGAAGCTCAATCACTTCAAATTCCAAAAAAAAATCCTTTTCTTCATGAACATGTAATCTATAAATATAAATATATAGGTATAGTTATATATAGAAAAAAATAAATATATAGTCAATCACCTCCCTCAAGAGTATTCCATGTTTACAACTCACAAGTTAAAGAAATATGTTTTAGCTATAGTATTCTTCTCTTCTTTAAACTATTTCTCTTTATTGAGTTTACAGGCATACAACACATCTAGATCCTAAACAAGAGTATCATCCCATAGACTAGCTAGGATTTAGATAATTAGTATTAGAGTGGTGCATTGTACATGTCTCATCAAACAAGATTGAGTATCTGAAGTTCAATGTCAAACTATGATATCCCTCATGCTATCCTCCAAGCCATTTAAAAAAAAAATCAATTGGTGAAGGCACAAGATTCAAACAACAAAATAATGAAAAATGAAATTACAAAGGCTCTTGCGTAAAAGTATAAAACTACGTCATACTTTCAACTAACAAAATAGTTTTAATTGAAACTATTTTCCCTAAACAATTTTAAATAAAATAGTTTCTCTCAAAACTACTTTCAAGACATAGAGTTTTGATTGTAACCCTTAAATAGGTATAATTCAATTCAAAAACTCAAAGCGAGTTGAATTTGAATGCAATATTTCACTTGAAACATTTTCAAGTGAAAATATTCTAGTCGAAATTCTTTCACCCAAAACTATTTATGTGGTAGATTAACCCTCTTTTGGGAAAGATTGAAATAAAGTTCAACTTCAACTCTAGATTTCTCCAACCAAGGTTACTTTCATGAAAATCTAAACATACCCTTTTTGTAGAGCTTGAAATCTGAAATCCAAAAAATCTATTATTTTTATTATATATATGTTTTAAATTTATTACAAGTAGGTTACTATAATCAAATATTATATTGGTTAGAAAATAAAAAATATTTAAATAACACTAAAGGTATACATATTACATGTAAATTTCACTTTGCATGTTATTCATATTTTTTGTGAGGAGCTAATTTTGTGATGTATTACCAATTATTTCTTCTAGTGACATAATCCCTAGGAATCCCTACTCACATCATTGTGAAGGTTAGTATATAGAAAATCCTCAAAATATCACCATATCAATGGATAGTGGGAAATATGAAATTACTAAAGTGATACCATGCTTTACACATGCAATAAAAAATCTAGACCATGTTGCAAAAATTGGTGTCAACACAAACACAATATTTTTTAAGGGGTGAATGATCCATGCACTACAATAAAATTGTAATTCATTAGCCCTCGTCACTCACATCATATTGTATAACCTTACATGAAACTCCTTGCTCCATGTGCCACCAAGAACCATGTATTGCACCCACTTGTAGCTCCTTTATTTGTGTGTCACTTGTGTAATGTGAGGAACTATGTTGTGCATTTGAATATAACTCCTTGCTTCACATGTCACTTTTACAACACCAATAACCATGTTGTGGAGCCTAAAAGATACCCCTTAGCTCTTATATAGCCCTTTATATTATGTTTTATTAAAAAATTTAAATATATCATGTCAAACTTCATAGATAATTATGCATGAGCTTCACACCATACTTACACCTACATGTGCTAGCACACACAAGGCACATAGTCTAGATTCCCAAAACTCATTATTGAACCTTGCACCATGTCTCAAAACACTTTGAAACATTTTAATTTGCACAAGAACTATCTAGGCACAACTTCTATAGTAAATTCAATACATTCCACCTATCACTATAATTAGCTAGTGGAAGCCATCACATAAGAAGATGGTGAGTCAGTAGTAGAATTTTAATTGTGTTAACTTTCGTAACAACCCCATTATCTTCATGAAAATATAATTTGTAATTGTAAACTTATAGGTACATATTAGATAGGATAGACATGAGAAAATACACAACCATACATCTCCCTCAATATCATGACATGTAGAGAATGTATATGTTACTAAAACTAATTTTCTAGTTCTACTATTATTTTTTGTCTAAACTTTTTTCTCTTTATTTTTTTTGCATTCATGAAACACATCCAAATCATCATTTAGAGTGATATCTAGAAAACCACCTAGCACCCAAATCAATAATGATTTGAATTTTAAAAATTAACTCACTTGAGTTGCATCATCAAAGGGTAGATGGGACTTCGAAAAATATTTTATAAAAAATAATTTATAAAACATGTAATACAAAATATAATATGGACCCCATTTTCTTATAATGAATCCATTATATAATAATATTAAAAACATGTTAATTTATATTTGCAATAACAACTCAACTCATAAAATTCTAAGTCAAGAGAAACAACCCTTGAACTCAAATATGTTTATTATGAATCTAAATTTTATTCAAAATAACGACTTAACCAAAACAACTAAGAATATGATAATGTAAAGAATATATAAGAAAACCTTAAAATCTAAAATTCCTCTTCATTATGATTATAACTATAATCAAACATAATATGAGATAAAAAAAAGTATTGATTAATATATCATTAAATTTATTATGCTTATAGGCTACTATTATTGGGAAAGGTGTTGTACACTTTGTATATTTTTCTGTATTTATTATAGTTGTGGTTCATGTCAAAATCGAGAACCACATTTTGGGGTGTAATGTTTTCCTTGATAGTAATTTTATGAAACATTAGAAATATATTTAATATGGTAGGTATGTTAGGGAAATTCATTTAATATTTGAGGTAATGGTTTAGTGAGGACATGGCTTAATCAAATCATAATATAACGTGGAGAACATTGGGACAATACATGTAATGTTAGAGGCACATTAGAGAAATGCATTTGTATTTAATGTAGGGTAAACTTAAGAGAAGTCATCTTGGGAACTTGGATTACAGAGAAAATTCAAGTTTCCTTGGATTTTTTTATGACTCTTAGTCCTAGAGTCAAAATTGGGCCCCACCCTATTACTTGAGCTCACTGATTAAGGGTGGCTATAAAATCTAGTAAGTTTTCCCATTGTTATTTGTCTCTTGTAAATATAAGGGTTGGGAGGTAAGTGCAAGATAATGGGTCCATTTTTTGGTTTTAAAGTGATAACTTTTATCCTAAAAATTATTAGAGTTTATTATAGTTGGGGTAAATATTTGAAGCACTTCTAGATAAAATATTAACATAGTGTAAAAATATAAAATGTGGGATTTAATTTATAATCCTTAAACATGTAATTTATTCCAATACTTAGATGATTTAAATTTTGAAACTAGTCCCCAAATGATGTAAGTATGTAGTTTATCCTAATATTTTCAAATAGTAATTTTGGCACCATTGAAGACTTCTTCACCAAATTGAAATCATTGATATTGTAGTTAAAACAATATGGACTTGAATAATAATAATCCTAATTGATTTATAGCATTCTCTCCAAGCTTGGTTTAAACTATTCAATATTTTTTCTACCTTCTATGCCACATATGCTTTAGGAGCTTAGTTCACAATGTTATCTCTAGATTACTTTACCACCACTCTCACCAGCAAGAAATATAAGCTAATCTAGATGGATACTCTCAAATAATCTAAGTAGAATGAATTGGTTGTTAACCAAGACACAAAAGAACATAAGGACTACGCAAAAAATATATGAAAGTGAAAAAATTTGGAAACCTATTTCTTATAAAGAATCTTTAGAGGCCCCATCTTCTAAAGGTCATAAAATTAGGAAAGAGGGTCAAATGCATCTATTGTAAAAGTTTCAACCATGATGAACATAAGAGTTTGAAGAACTAAATTAATCACTTGACACATATTCTATAAAAGAACAAGATTGATGATTTTTAGTGAATAAATCAAAGTTCTTTGTATAAAGGGTCTTTTAAGGAAAAATATAATATCAAGGAGATAGGAAATAAATTTTTTCTTGTAGTCATTTTCTCTCTACCATTCACTTGGATTCTTGATTTAGGTTATTCATTCCATGTATGGTTCATCTCATGATGACTTCACACCTTTGGACCCTTTTATTTTGTTGACTATTTTGAAGGATGGTGGAACTCTTATTTAGGTATGTAGCAGAGGGTTTATTAATGGGGAAAAAAAAATTTAGTATGTTCTTTTTATAACCTTAATGTCAATTAGTATCCGATCAAATTATCTAATCACTCACACCATTCTAGGAAAGTGAGTTGAGTTAACTCATAATTTAATGGTTATTAGTGAGATGCACAATGGTTTTATACTTACAACAAAGTATATCATTAGTATTGAATCTCTTTTCTCAAATTTTTCTTGATCCTCTAAATATTATACTCATTCATTTTTATGAAGTGGGCAAGTTATGGTCTAAGTCATTTTTCCATATTAACTACTACTAATTGAAACAACTCAACCAATAGAGCATGGTTAGAGGGTTACCTTCTCTTCACTTTTATAATCATGTTTTCCAAGGTTGTTGCACCTTGGTAAGCATCCCAAAGAGAAGTTTGAAAAAGGAAATTCATGGAGAGCCTCACATATTCTAGAGTTAGTGACTTGGTCATTTCATTTCCACATCCTTCCTTTAGTAGGGTTAAACATATTTTGATATTTATTGATATCTTTTCTAGGTATAACTTTCTTTGATACAAGTTTGAGCTATTTGACTTTTTTAAAAATTCAAATATTTTTGTAGAGAAATAGTTAGGGAAAGACATCAATGTTTTATGCACAAATAATGGTTGTAAATATGTTAACCATAAATTTACATAATTTTTCACTTTAGAGTGGATAGATTTGTAATGTTCCATTCCATATAGTAGATTGGCATGGTAAAATAAAAGAATAGGTAGTTGAAGGAAACAATAAATTATATGATACAATCTAGATATATTACACTTTAATATTAGATGGAAGCTATTAACTATGCTTAAAATATATAGAATTATGCTCCTCATTAAGACTTAAAGGGAGTAACTCCTTTCAAATATTAGAGTAGTTAAAAACCAAAAATTAAGAACTTCAAGGTTTTTCATTCTCCCACATGAGCTCACATTCCTACAAAGAAAAATAAGGCCTTGGATCAATATATTAAGCCTTAAATATTTGCAAGTTATCTAGATGGTATTAAGTGTTATCAACTCCACCCTACCATATATGAGTTTTTCATTGAGATGAGTGTTCACTTTGGGGAGGGTTATTCGGTTTCTCCTCTTGAGACTTCTCATCCTTCTACATTTAGATTGGAGTCAAATGGGCTTGATGAAATTAATTCTAAGGATTCAAATCTATGTAGGTAGATTCCTCATGATGATGCCTCTACTTCCTCCACTTCAAATTTTAAGAGACGTGATGAGAATTCACGTCTGCCCTCTCCCAACCATCATTTAAAGGTTAAGGTCTCTCCATTTTAAATCTCACTTTGGACTTGAAAAACACTATAAATTGCAAGTGATAAGTTTGGGGATCCAATAGACACTAAGAAAAAAATCATTATTTTAGGTACTTCCACATGTTTTCATTAATTCTACCTTTGATCCATGGTATTTTTTAGAGGCATCTAACATTTTTGAGTGGGATGCATCCATGTAAGAGGACTACAATTCCTTGGTTATGAACCACACTTGGGGATATTTTCCCCCTTCTCGACGGAAGAAATTTTTTTATTGCACTAAATTTGTAATGGATGAGTTAGTGGATAAGTTCAAAGCTTGATTGGTAGTAAAGGGGTTTTCCCAAGTTCTTGGTATTGATTCTAATTGAAAATATGAAGTCTATCTAACTTAAACATGCAGGCTCACCAAATGAATATGAAGAGTAATTTTCTTCATAAAGACCTTAAGGATGAGATACATATGGAGAACCCATGGGTTTTTATACTAGATTATTCCTTGGTTTATAGACTTAGGAAATATATATGTATAGGTTTGTGTGTGTATGTATGTATACATACATACATATGTGTGTAGCTTAAAATAGGCCCCTTGGGAATAATATTCCAAGGTGGATTCCTTCCTCTCATAGTAGGGTTTCCTTAATTTTATTAAAAGTTGAACATTTTCATTTTTTAGTAGGAATATTCTCTCCTCATTTTGGCTTTATAGTTTGATGACATATTGATCAAAAGGAGTTCTTCACTCAACGTTAGCAAAAATTATACTTCATGATAATTTTTTGATGATTGACTTGGGTTTGTTGGATTAATTTCTTAGGATCAAGATATCTCAATCTGATTCTAGGATTACCATTGCATAATCCAAGTATGCTTTATATTTTCTCTCATAGTTTCACATGGTTAACTACATTCTTACTCTAACCCTCTTTCTTTTTGAAGTTAAACTTTAGGTTTAATGCTCTTCACCTTTTCTTAAGGGTATCTTCTATCAATAACTTGTTAGCATCCTCATTTATTGACTTCTTTATAATTCATATAGTATAGGTGTAATCTCTCAATTTATCTAGAATCCCTAGATGAGTTGCATTAGAAGGAAACCAAACGAATTCTCCATTATTTTTAGGGTACTCACAATGTTTGGATTTAATATGCAATAGGAATCAATACTAATTTTTCGGGTATATAAATTCATATTTGGGAGGTGATTCTCAAGATCTAAACTTTAAGTTACAACTTATCACTTGATTTAGGTCCTACTTATTGGTCAATCAAGAAGCAATATATAATATTGTTTTATCTTATACTGAGGCTAAGTATTGAGGGGTTGGTTAGGCCACTGCTAAGGCCATTCTTATTCAATTTGTTGGTGCTCAATGTTGTAGGTTCCAAAATCCCTAAATTCAATTCCTTTCCTTAGTGATAGAGGTATTTTAAATCCAATCTAAAGACTTCAAACTTATGATTAGGTAGGGTGACTATTGACCAATTTACTAAGGTATGTAAGGCCTTCTTAAAATTTAGGCTTTGTTGCGCCAAAGGGGGATCCTTGAGGTGATACATTAGATGCAATTATGCAAATGGAAATAAGTCTTGAAATAAACTATACCAAAGGCATAATATACTCCCATTTATTTGTCAATGTGTTTATATGCTAGTTTGATAATGCAAGGTTTTGTACCTTTATAAAATAAATGAACTACCATATAAAGTGTTTGAGAATGTAGCTATGATAACCTTTAATATTCTTATGCACATATAGAGATGGAAGCGAATAAATTTGAATAAACATGATATGTAGTGAGTAAGAAAATTGTTTGTATTGAATGTGTTGGGTGATGGGAGGTTGAGCATGAAGCAAGTGAGTGCCTTATATCCAATTGGACAACAAAATATTAAGTTTCATACAAAACAAATAGATGTAATGACTAAAATACACTTTGTGATACCTTAATTAAGCTACCACTAAAGACCATACTTTCCAAATCCACAAATAAGTTAGGATCTATACATGAAAGCAAGAAGATAAATAGAATTTGCATAATATCAATATGAATATAACTTAGTCATCCATGCATATACCCACATATTCCTTATATTAATATGAAAAGATAGTTGTAAAATACTTGCAAGGATTTATATTCATACAAATGAAAAATAATTAGAATTAATACTTAAATCACCAAAATATGATTAAGAAAACCAATGAAATCTTTAAAAATATACATAATTATAAAGGAGGGGATTCACTGCTCCCAAGTCTCTAGGACAAAGAAGAGTCTACAAGAAGTGAATAGTATTTGATTACCTCAAAGTACAAGCTCAAGTGAAAAAGTATGATATGGAGAATATTGCAATGAATTGATCAAATAAAATGCTTAAACTATTATAGGCAAGAATGGTAAAATTGTAATTTAACAAAAACTGATGTAGAATTATGAAATATAGATTACAAAAATAGAAAGCTTAAGGCTTACAAATTCTACCCCTATAAAGGAAAACTATTGGTCAATGGATGATAGTGGCCACAAGGATGTTTGTGCCCCGCACTATCGTCCCTATCAAATTAGGAGATAAAATATTGAAATATGCAATACCCGACTCTTCAAATTTGAACACCTACACACAAAAAAGACGAGAAAAAATTTCGGGGTTATTTCGAGGCCTACCTTAGTCAAACCCTCATTTTCATGTTTCCACCTCCATGGATAGCCAAATAGATAGAGATAGTTATATAAAATTTAATAGACAAGACATGTGATAGAACCAAACCTTGTTGTGGAGGAGAGCCCCTATCATAAATAAAATAGATGAGACAAGTAGATAGTTGTAAATAGTTGAGAAAAATTAAAGAGGAGAGCACTACCAACAGTTTGTGGCTCCCCTCTTGGCTTGATAGACGATACGTACTTTCTTGCAAGAGAGCCTTGACTGTTGATGAGATGAGAATCTAGTAGAGCTTTGCTATGGAGAACAATTTAAAAACATGTAGAAGAGAATAGAGCAAGAGAGCAAGAGAGCAAGATTGAATGAGAGAGAATGAGAATGAATGAAAGAATGAGTGAAAAGAGGAGTTTTGTGAGGCTATGTGAGCAGGAAGAGCCATTACACTTGTAATTCCACCACAATGACACGTGTAATAGGTAAAGGACACTAGTGCATCACATAAACGTCCACATGTTGTGCAAGCATCCTACTCAAAACTTTGCAAGAAATGAGGTGCAAAATTGCTAATGCTTCATCATTGTCCCCTATGAAGTTGAAATCATGAAAACTCGTAAGGTTTTGTCACTAATGCAGTAGGGTGTCACTAATGCAGTGGGATAAATGTGAAAGTGTGAAATTACTAAAGGGTGAAATTTTATGACACTACATTTGCCCCCACTTTAGCGAGCTAAATTTTTGAAGAAAAATCAACTACACTAAAGTAGTTAAGTAAACATAAGTGCATAATTGAAATTTTAAATTTTTTATAGATTTTCCAAAAAAGATATTGTAAAGGTTGTAGAGGTCAATTAAGAGGATACTAATGATGTCCCCAACATTCAAGCTCAACAAGAAACTATAATGCCTGACATGAAGTTTCATTTTGCAAAACTCAAAATTAAGTCAAATTCGAAAATTGAAAGAAGCTACAACAACAAGAAGAATGCTTAAGAAAAATTTGGTGATTCAACAGAAAAATATGATGAAGAGGTGAAAATATGCCTCCTACTTTTTCCCCTAGCTAGGTGGGGTGAAAAAAGGAAGGATGGAAGGAACATTTTCGTCACAAAAAATGGGAAAAATGGCCTATATATGCTTCAGGTGGGCCCATGGAAGGGTCATTTGCACTATTCATGATGAGGAATTTATTGAATTTTTTGAGAGAGAATTCAATAAAATGCCTCACATAAATTATTACATAGCTCCCAAGATCAAATAGCTTTGAGAAACAGTAGCGAGGGGCGGTGCACCAGATGAGGTATGAAAAATTTCCACCCGACTTGTCATTTTTATCATTTTTTTAATAGTTTATCTTCCTTGAGTAGTGCAAGCATCCGATTGGCATGTTGTCATCTCAACAACACATCAAAATCCTTCAGCCACACTAGCATCCATCCCATACACTATCATTAAGTGTCATTTAGCTTGGATGCCAATGTGTCATGCAAACGTCTACATGACGCGCTTTAGTCTCACAGGCTGACATAAGAAATTTTTGATGTAGAGTTAAAAAAATTTTGTGATGTAGAATGTGTTGACATGAAATTTTATTTTCTTGTAGGAGTGTCTTGATATCTGCAAGCATACCAACATATCAATATTATCATTGCTACATTATCGTAGCAATGAGATCCATCCCAATGACCAAGACTTGCTATGATGGGTCGACCTCTAGTGGGTGTACACCATGCCAAAGATCAACTACCACACACCAATGTTGATGGTGCTCATGGAGCATTGGAATTTTGATACATCCACCTTCCATCTCCCAACAAGGGAGATGATAGTCACCATCAAGGATATATATTGCATCATGGGCCTACCCATTTAGGGGAGTGGGAATCCTACACAAGGAGGGTAGGAAGGCACATGATGTGCATGTCGCACATCAATACTACCTTGGATGGGTCATCCTTGAGGATATCACATGACACATCTACAAGAGATTTCTTGAGCAAGGGTGAGTGGCGATGCCACTCATTCGTCGAGTCATGATAGTGACTATTGCCCTATGAGTCATGATGGATGGATGGGGATCACACTATCACTGGGGGCCTCGTCCATTGCATCTACGTGATGGAGGAGAGGGGCATAGTTTATGCCTAGGGTAGAAGTATACTTGTGCATTTCTAACATGACCTCATAAGCTATGTAAATTTATGAGTGCCATAGCCTCACCGTTTGCACGGTACTACAAGTGTGGGAATTTGAGCAGATCTGATGCACTAGGTTGGTCGGGTTTCCCCTTGATTTAGCACATGGTACACCACTAGTGCATGCATACCCCCTAGTGCATGATTGGTGGTACAACTATGTATAGCTTTAGAAGATTTAGATGGATTATTTGAGGGAACATGACATTAGATGGTGCCCATATAAGTGGATGGGAGTTTGACCAACCAATAGGAGACAACTAAATAGGATGCAACACGATCGACTCTTGGCAAGTTGATCAGACCATATTATTATACTGTATTATTGGCATCAAGTGACACAACAATTTGGGCAAGTTCAAACTATTCCCATGGTAGATCCTATGTACATATAGTCGCACATGAGTGTAACCTGAGTAGGAGACCGACCTCATCCAATGATTGTAGACACCGTAGTTAGCAATGATAGAATGGATGATGATGATCAATCCCCAGTCCTACTGATCGATGATGTCGATGCCATCCATAATTTTTTGTGGTGGGTGACGACAGGCTCAACCCCAATTTTCCTAATAGGCGCCCCAATGAGTGATGATGGTGCATAGGGGCCAAGAGGCGAGGATCCCAATGAGAATGGCAAGGAGGGAGAGGTGGAGGTGAGTGGAGCTCTATAGATGTCAAGGCAGCAACAATGGGTGTCATCACCCCTATGTGTAGTCCTCATCTCATCAACACCACCTACAAGCCAAGCGGTTGCACCCCCTTTGATGGTAGCAGTAGGGCCAAGCGTAGTGCCTCCCCCTGATCCACACTAGTAGGTTGGGGATTGAGGTACATGATTGATATATTTTTTTTCATTTCAATTCATCTCATTGCAGCTTTCTCATATATATATATGTTTTTATATGATATGGTATTGATAGCATCCACCTTCTCTATGGTTGCAGTGGAGACACAAGAGTGGATTACCTTCATTGGGTGATTCATATGAAAGGCAACCTCAATTGTTTAGATCCAGGGGACCATCCTCAATTCCTACAAGTCACCATCAATAGGGAACCATGCCCACCTATTTAAGCCTATAGCATGCCTAAGGATGGCATATGATGAGACATAGGTGGAGGCTAACCACCATGACTGAGTAGTGGGATTAGTGAGCAGTAGAGATCCTCACCGCACTGAGCGAGTGAGACCAGGCTGTGACGTGAGTTGAGAGTGTCGTAGCAACATGTGATGCCCTATGGAGATAGGTCTATGACCTCAAAAGGTAGGTAGAGGCGGTAAAGATGAAATCCACTAATTCCTAGGTGTAGTAGCTCCTCCTAGAGCTATGACAGACCCATGAGTGGGATGCCTCACTATAGGACTATGTTGTACAACAATGGGAGGATGTAGCCAAGTTGAGGGGAGAGATTCAAGGACTACAAACATAAAATTTATCGATGTCACAATCACTTTGATCTCACTCCCACATGTTAATCCAACATCCTCCTCCACTAGTGTCAATGCCAAAGGGCTCGAGGAGCCATGCACCCAGGGGCTGGAGGCTCGATTTTATTTATGCTAGATTTTTGTAGACCATACTATTTTTGGATGTATAACATTTTTGATTGTATAGATTTATATATAGATATATAGGCACCACATTTTGACACAGTGGTGTGATACATGTACATGAAATTCTATATATATATATATATATATGAGATTCCTAACTAACATCATGGTGTTCTTATGTGTACTTTTCTTTCATGTATGATCATGTTATGGGTTTATGTTCATGGATGCATTTTTAGATTAGATGGTCTTATGATTTAATAAACACACATTGGATGTATGCTTAATTAAATACAATGATGATCTAATTTCCTAACCAGAAGACTTAATCTAATTCAATGTACAGATACATAGCATAATAAAAGACATGTATATATAATCACTATTAAAGAAATTAATTACATACACATTTTCACATCATAACACAAATTAAAAAGATAATGTGTTAATGAAGAAATATCATGGAATAACGAAATACCACCCATGAGGAGGGACAAGTGTCATGCACATGCCATATAGACCCTATGCATATTATCGATAGAGATGCCTTACATTGACTAGTTCTTTTAGAGGCATTCCATCCATACATGATAGTCTATAGGAGCCAAAATCATACACGAAGGTGATTATGTAAGTACCTAACCAATTAGGGTTGAATTTCTCCTTTTGATTAGGTGGCATATTTACATTCCTCTAATTCTCATAGAGAATGAGATCACCTACCTTGAAATTTTGAGAAAGAACACCTTGATTATAATGTTTAGAAATAGATCATTGATAAGCTTGGAGATGTTCGAGGGCATGTAATTAACGCTCATTGAGCAACTCAAGTTGGTTTAGATATTCAACATGGTAAGTGTCATAATTAATCTATTGGAAATGAAGGTAATATTGTAGCTTAAAATTTTTAAGAGAAAGGTTTCCCAAACCCTACCCAACCATTAGCTCTGATACAAATGTTGGAAATGAATGTAATATTGCAGCTTAAAACTTGTAAAACTATGAGATTGTAGATCTAATTAAGTGTTATTTATGATAATTCTTTGTGTATGATAAATCTGTTTAGATCAATTTTACCAATTGTAAAAAGAGACATAAGATTGTAGAAGAATGAGACAAGAGGATAGAATTGACACAACATGTACGTGGAGAAACCCTTTTGGGAAAAAACTCCACCAGAATCAATAGTGCTTGTATTATTTAACCTTAAAAACAAGATTACAATAATACTATATCAATCCTTGATTGATATGCTTCCTTGCCTTCAACAATCCTTCTTCACAACATGCAATAAAATCTCATAGAACTCTCATACACTTGCTGCAATTAATAGACAATAATGAGCATGTAAACTCATAAGAGTTGTAAAAATACAAGAGCATAAATATATTCACAAAAATCTGTGTAGATTGGGCAAGTAGAGTTCCACAATGTAAACATAAGTCAAACCAAATTTTTCCTCAATTTAGGCACCCCAAACTGAACACTTAACTGAACTTTGGTCAAGAAAATATCTTGGAAACTTCACCTCAAATTTGGCACCCAAGAATGAGCCCACTTAACTGAGCCTTGTAAATATCTTCTCATGAAAAAGGTGTTAACTGAAAGATTCCAACTTGGGCACCCAAGGTGGACCCAAGTCAATCTTACTTGACTGAAACATATCTCTCCACCAATTCATGCAAACAACATTCATGATTGATCATCCCCACTTAACTAAAATTATCCACCTGTTATATTTCATGCAACTGAAATCATTAGTCATGCAACTCAAGTCAACTCAAGTCAACTAGCATGCAACTCAAAATAACTACATACAACTAAAGATAACTGAATCATAACTAGACTAAACTGAATTGAATTGAACTGAACTGAACTAAATTGAACTTAATCGAACTGATAGTGCTACTCCACTCATGTAAATATCAATCCCTATTTTGTAGGATCTAAAAATACATTACTGAAGTGTTATCAATCCTCCAAATAGTTAACTGAAACAAGGTGGCTTCCACCTTCCATGTAGGTGCCTCATGTTCTCCTATTATTTAGGAACTCATCTTGGATGTCCCCACATGTTCCTATTATTTAGGAATAATCACAAATGTCAATTTACATGTTCATTTCATTCAAATTTATTCTCTTTCTAATCCTAGTATTGGGGAACACTTTTCAAGTACTTAGGAGATACATGAAATATGTTTAGGATTGCAATTAAATGACATCCTATTCCGAAAATTCTGCCACTTGACATTATAGATTTCAATCATTCTAAAAAAGGAATCATTATTATAAATCAAGTACAGGACTCAAGGCCAATGGCCTTCCTACACCAAGAGAACTTATCTGTAGGAACTAGTTTCATAAGATAATTTGCAACATTGATCAAAGTTTCAACTTTCTCAATCAATACCTTCCCACTCTCAACCATTTCTCACACAAAGTGATACTGAACATCAACATGCTTAGTACGATCATGATACATAGGATTTTTGGCTAAACACATAGCACTCTGACTATCACATTCAAGTCTAATTTTCTTGCAATTCAAACCAATACCTTTCCCAAGTCTCTGTAACCAAACCGCCTCTTTAGAGGCATGTGTAACAGCCATGTACTCTACTTTTGTGGTGGAAAAAGCAACCATGGGCTGCCTCTTACTCATCGAACTAAAAACAGCTCCAAACAAAGTAAACACATAGCCACTTGTCGACCTCTGACTATCCAGGTCTCTTGCCCAATCTGAATCAACAAAACCCTGTATGTCCAATGATCTGTGCATAATATCAATATCATTAGCACCATGATAAACCAAACAATAATAAGAATTACATCATAAATATCTAAACACCCTCTTAACATAAGTCTAATTTTATTTACCAGAGTTAGACATAAACCTACTTAGAACTCCCACTACTTGGGCTATATTTGGTCTTGTACATACCATTGCATACATCAAACTACCAACTGCACTAGCATATGGAATTTCATACATTTCCTCATGATCAAAATCAGATTTAGGACCCATGTCTAAAATTAACTTTGTGCCAACTGGTAAAGGAATATTAATTGGTTGACTATTCTGCATGTTAAACTATTTCAAAATAGTATTAACATAGTTGCTTTGACTTAAGCATAGCTTTATGTTACCTCTATATTTGTTGATCTCCATACTAAGGATATATTTGCAACCCCTAGATCTTTCATCTCAAATTTTCTAGAGAGTTGTTCTTTCAATTTTGATCATTACCTTTTTTTACCAATAAACAACATGCCATCAACATACAAGAGAATAATTAAAAGTTGATCATCAATACATTTTATGTAAACACAATGATCTTCCTCACTCCTAACATAACCAATTTTCAATGCAAAACTATCAAAATTTTGGTACCACATTCTAGGTGACTGTTTCAATCCATATAAAGATCTCTTTAAACTGTAAACTAATAATTCTTTTCCTTTTACAACAAAACCATCAAGTCACCTCATATAAATCTCCTCATCAAGATCCCCATGTAAGAAAGCAGTTTTCACATCCATTTTCTCTCTCAAAATGATAAGCAGCAACAATAGATAAAAATAATCTAATAGAAGTTAATTTAGCAACAAGAGAGAAGATTTCATTAAAGTCAACTCCCTCTCTTTAGGAGTATCCCTTGGCTACTAATATAGCCTTGTACCTTTTGAGATTACCATTTTCTCCAATTTCCTTTTTAACGATCCATTTACAATCAATGGCCTTTCTTCCTTTGGGAAAACTCTCAAGATCCTATGTGTCACAAGTGTCTAAGGAAACCATTTCCTCATGCATAGCTTGTGACCAAAGCTTGTTCTCATATGAAGATGAAACTTCCCTGTAAGATCTAGGTTCATCATTAGTACTCATCAAATAAAATACACAACGAAAATCAGGTGGGATATACCTATCAATGGGATTCTCTTGTCTTGTGGATCTTCTCAAAGAAGGTTCTTCTTTTTCCTCAATATGTTCATCATGAGCATCTATCTCAGAACTCTGTGAACTCTCCTCATCCAATCCATCCAATTATTCTTCAAAATGTGCATCTTCATGCTTCTTAGTATTTGTCTCAAAATGCACTATTCAAGAAGTATCCTTATCCTTTGGTTGTTCTTCTTTAGTATAAGATCTAAATTCCCTAAAAATCACATCTCTAGATAAAGTAATTTTTCGGGTTAGAGGATTCCAAAGCTTGTAACCTTTTATATTTTCACCATAACCTATGAATATGCACTTTTATACTTTTGGATCCAACTTAGACCATTTTTCTTTAGGAACATGAACAAAAGCCTCACAACCAAAGATCCTTAAATGTGCAACACTAGATTTCCTACCTAACCACATTTCATAAGGGGTTTTATCTTCAATAGATGAACTAGGAGATCTATTGATTAAATTAAAAATAAGTATTTACAACCTCGGCCCAAAGGCATCAATCTAGCTTAGCACTACTTAACATACTCTTAGATCTTTCCATTAAGATTTAATTCATCCTTTCTACTACTCCATTTTGTTGAGGTGTATATGGACTATTTTTCTATCTCACAATTCCTGCATGCTTACAATAATCATCAAATTCCTTAGAACAATATTCACCACCATTATCTGATCTCAACACTTTTATCTTATGATATGATTATTTCTCAACTAAATCTTAAATTCCTTAAACTTATTGAACACATCAGATTTGTTATACATAAAATATATCCAAGTGTATCTTGAGACACCATCAATAAATGTGACATAATATCTAGATTTTCCAATAGAGTCAATATCCACAAGACCCATAACATCTAAATGATTAATCTCTAATAATCTTTTAGCTTTATTTGTTCCATTAGGAAATGAAGATCTAGATTGCTTTCCAAACACACAAAGCTCACAAAATTCAGTTTTTCCAATTTTATAATCAAGAATATCGTCAACCAATTTCTTATTAAGAATGGTCCTAAGACCTTTTTCACCAATGTGGCCCAATCTATGGTGCCACAACTAACATGTATTTTCAGCTTTAGTTACATTAGATGATTTATTCAAATTGGAGGTATTAAGCTTAAACAAAGTCCCAATCCGAGATCCTTTAGCAAACACCATATTAAATTTCACCAATCTGCAACCACCTTTGTCAAATGTCACATGCATTCTAGAATCATTGAACTTATATATAGAAAGTAGATTTCTAGCAAGTCCCAAAATATGTAAAACATCATTAAGGGTCTTGGGTCTTAACCCTACCATCACTGAAACATAACTTTACCTCTCCTTTGCCCACAATCTTTGTTGTGCTATTACCTCCAAAGAAGACATTCCCTCCATCAGATGCAGTATACTTAGTAACCACTCCTTGTTAGGAGTCATATGATAGGAGCAACCTGAATCAATAAGCCAAGAGTCATCACTAACAATTTTACATGAAATGATCAATGCATCATTACCATCATCCGAGTATTTCTTTGTAGAAGCATCATAACTCTTTTTCTTGTTCGTACAATCCTTCTTTACATGTCCCAATTTCCCACAGTTAAAACACTTTACCTTACTCTTACTAGGGGTTTTAGATCATCCTTTGGACTTACCCTTTCCGTTCTTATCTCCCTTAGGTTCCTTTTCCTTAGTCCTACCTCTTACAAACAAGGCATCTTGGGATCCCATTTTAGACTTCCTCCTCATCTCCTTGATAGGAGAATAGGAATTATATTGTCCATCTTAGGATCTGCACCACTACCACTGATAGCAACAATTAGATTTTCCCAAGACTCTGGTAAAGAACAAAGTAATAAAATGCATTTATCTTCATCTTCTAGCTTTACATTTATAGATGCTAACTGACTTAGAACCAAATTGAAAAAAATTAAATAATACACAAAAAAATCACCATCTTTCATCTTTAAAGAATACAACTATCTTTTCTGATACAAATTATTAGTAAGAATTTTGGTTTGATAGATATCACCTATCGTCTTCCACAATTTATATGTGGTAGTTTCATTTGAAACATTCAAGAGAACAACATCAACAAGACATAACCTTATGGTCCCTCTTGCCTTCTTATCAAGATTAGCCCAATCCTCATCTAACATTGTTGTAGATGGATTTTTGTCATTACAAACAGATAACCACTAATCTCTCTCTTCAAGGAGATCCTCCATTTTTAGTTTCCACATCTCATAACTAGATCCATTGAATCTTTCAATATCTAGATGAGAAGTAGAACTCATTGTAACACACTTATTTTACAAATCTGCAATAACACAATAGTAAAAGCTCCCACTATAGCCAAAATACCTTCAAAATTTTAAGAGAAAGGCGTCCCAAATCCTACCAAACCATTAGCTCTTATACCAAATGTTGGAAATGAAGGTAATATTGTAGCTTAAAACTTGTAAAACTATGAGATTGTAGATCTAATCAAGTGTTCTTTGACACAATTCTTTGTGTATGATTAATCTGTTTAGATCAATTTTACCAATTGTAGAAAGAGACATAAGATTGTAGAAGAATGAGACAAGAAGATATAAGTGACACAACATATATGTGGAGAAACCCTTTCAAGAAAAAAATCCACCAGAATCAATAGTGCTTGTATTATTTAACCTTAGAACAAGATTACAATAATACTGTATCAATCCTTGATTGATATGCTTCCTTGCCTTCAACAATCCTTCTTCACAACATGCAATAAACTCTCATAGAACTCTCATACACTTTCTGCAATTAATAGATAATAATGAGCATGCAAACTCATAAGAGTTGTAAAAATACAATAGAATAAAGCTCCTGACAAAAATATATGCCTAGATTTGGCAAGTAGAGTTCCATAATATAAACAAAAGTCAAACCAAAGTCTTCCTCAATTTAGGCACCCCAAACTGAACACTTAACTGAACTTTGGTCAAGAAGATATCTTGGAAACTTCACCTTCAAGTTGGTGCCCAAGAATGGGCCCACTTAATTGAGCCTTGTAAATATCTTCTCATGCAAAAGGTGTTAACTGAAAGATTCCAACTTGGGCACCCAAGGTGGACCCAAGTCAATCTTAGTTAACTAAAACATATCTCTCCACCAATTCATGCAAACAACATGCATGATTGATCATCCCCACTTAAATGAAAGTATCCACCTATTATCTATCATGCAATTGAAGTCATTAGTCATGCAACTAAAGTCAACTCAATTCAACAAGCATGCAACTCAAAATAACTACATGCAACTGAAGATAACTGAACCATAACTGAACTGAACTAAACTAAACTAAATTGAACTAAATTGAACTAAACTGAACTGAATTGATACTGAACCAATAGTGCCACTCTACTCATGTAAATATCAATCCCTATTTTGTAGGATCTAAAATGCATTACTGAAGTGTTATCAATTCTCCAAATAGTTAACTGAAGCAAGGTGGGTTCCACCTTCCATGTGGGCACCCCATGTACTCCTATTATTTAGGAACTCATCTTGGACATCCCCACATGTTCCCATTATTTAAGAATAATCATAAATGCCAATTTACATGTTCATTTCATTCAAATTTTATCTCTTTCTAATCCTAGTGTTGGGGAACACTTTCCAAGAACTCAAGAGATACATGAAATATATTTAGGATTGCAATTAAATGACATCCTATTCCCAACACAATCAACCCTTTAAGGGAAACCCAGAAAGATAAAATCTCCAATTCTAAAGGCATGATAGCCTCAACATCATACATGAAGTTGTATGAGGTTGCACTAATAGCTGTATGAACACTTGTGTGATAGGCCCACAAGATGTACATCAATTGAGTATGCTAGTCTTTACCATGTTTATTCACTATTTTTCAGAGAATCAACTCAAGAGTTTTATTAAACCCTTCAAATTGGCCATTAGACTAAGGATACTATGGTGTAGAAAAGCAGTGTTGGATATGAAATTTTTCCAAGAATTGCTTCACCTCTTTGTTCTTAAATGAAGTACCATTTTCAAAAACAATACTAGAAGGCAATTTGAAACGAGCAATGATATTATTTAGAAGAAAGCTATAGATTTCTTCAACATTATTAGATTGAATTTGAGCAACTTCAACCTACTTTGTAAAGTAATTAGTAGTGGTAATGATGAAGATATGTCCTTTATAAGAAGGACGTGATATTTTTCTAATAATATCCAACCCCCATTTTGTAAATATCCAAGGAGAGGTATGATTTTGAAGCTCTTGTGCAAGAGCTCGAATAAGATTGTTGTATTGCTAACATTTAGGACACTTCTTGACAAAGGTAAAGGAATCTTGCTTCATTATTTTCCAAAAGTATCCCATGTGAATCAATTTAATTACCAAGGATTTACCACTGAAATGTCCACCTGTAGAGCTCGAATGGGATTCTTGAAGGGCAAGGGGTATTTTAGCTTTAATGAGACATCAAAGAAGAAGACCATTATAATATTTTTGATATAGAACATCAGACAGTATAATATATGATATTGAAAGTTTTCATATCCAAGCGCAAGCATTTTTAGTTGGGAAAATATCTAGTCTTCAAATAATTATAAATATGAGAATACTATTCCCCCGAGTCTATGTGAGCACACTCTAGACCATCAATTTCAGGTAGATCCAAGATAGTAGGAGAGTGGAGAATATGAAACACAAAGTGGTACTCTTCTACACCATCGTTCAAATATACAAGGGAGGTTTCACTCACCACTACATCTGCATGTTGATTTTCTCTCCTAGGGACATTATCTATTGTGAAAGAAAAAAATTATCAAGCAAGGATAAAGCCAAATCTTGATACTAAGATAGCTTACTCTACTTAGCCTAATACGTTCCTATTATTTGATTTATAATAAGTTTGAAATCACCATAAATGTAAAGATGTTTAATGTTTAATGCCATCACGGTACATAAGCTGATAATAAGGGATTCATACTCAGTAATGTTATTAGTGCAATGAAATTATAATTGAAAGAATAAAGGAATTGACTTACCTTTGGGTGACATTAAGAGTACACCTACCTCATAGCAATTTTTACATCTTGATCCATCAAAGTACATCTCCCATTCAGGTTCACGATCTAATGCAAAATGGTTTTCATCTGAAAATAAATCTAGATTATGGAAGGAGTGATATGAGGGAGCTTCAGCCAATTGATCGACAACTTGACCATTAATTTCTTTTTGAGTTACAAACTTGATGTCAAACTCCGAGAGAAACATTACCCATTTCG
Source organism: Sequoiadendron giganteum (assembly GCA_007115665.2). NCBI lineage: Eukaryota > Viridiplantae > Streptophyta > Pinopsida > Cupressales > Cupressaceae > Sequoiadendron > Sequoiadendron giganteum. The sequence continues at coordinate 506,415,260 of CM021105.1, forward strand.
CTAACCTTCTAGAAAGATCAGTTTTAGTAAACAAATGTTAAAGAAGATCACATTTCACAATTTCATGGGTTTCAACATGAAGAAGATAATGTCATAACTTTAGTATTGCAAAAATGAGAGCAATACATTGTTTCTCCATGAAAAAATATCGAGTTTCATAACCAAATATAATATGAATAATGTAGTAGAATTATCTTTCTTTACCATCATCATCATGTTGAGCTAATAATTTTGCTAGGGTATGAGATGATGTAGAAATATAAAACAAAAAAGGTCTATCTTGCATAGTCGACATCAAGATATGAGGATTGGACAAATAACTTTTTATTGACTCAAAAGATTTTTCACACTCATCATCCCATAAAAAAGGAACATCTTTCTTCAACAAATGTGTCAATGGAAGGGTACAATCAACCAATTGAGATACAAATCTATGAATTACCTAAATCTTCCCGTACAAACTATGTAGTTGAAAGATGTTTTTAGGTGGTGGAATATTAATGATTGCATCAATTTTTTTTGTGTTGACTTCAATTCCATAGTGAGAGACAATAAATCCTAAAATATTTCTGTCATCTACATTGAGAACACACTTGAGAGGATTTAGTCTCATTTTATATAGTCGAATCCTTTCAAAGATAAGACGAAGATTTTCAATGTGATATTGATGAGTCGTAGACTTAGCCAAAATGTCATCAACATAATATTCTAGAATTTTGTGAATGAAATCATGAAAGATAAGTCATGGCCCATTGATAAGTTTCTCCAACATTCTTTAATCCAAATGGCATGACTACATAATAGAAAGTACCCCAAGGGGTAGTGAAGGTTGTCTTATACTGATATATTGAGTTAATATGAATCTGATTATAGCCCAAGAAGCCATCCATAAAGGATAATAAGGCATGGTTTGTAGTCAATTCTACAATCATATCGATATTATGTAATAAAATATCATCCTTAAGAGAAGGCTTGTTGAGATCATGAAAACTAATACAAATATGAATATGTCCATTAGGTTTATTAATGATGACTATATTCAATATCTAAGGTGAATAGTCAATAAGACAGATAAAACTATATTTTAAGAGCTTTTCTATCTCACTCTTAACTAACAAGGCAACCTTGGGATTCATCTTACACATATTTTTATTAACAAGCTTAACATCAAGACATAGAATGACATTGTGAACCACCATGGACTCATCAATACCAGGAATGTCCTCATATGACCAAGCAAAGAAATCAAGATGATAATGTAACAAATAAGAATGTTGTTTAGATTCTTCTGAAGAAAGAAATTTTCCAATCTTAATCACTTTTTTAGAAGACTTAGGATCCATGAAAACATCATAATTATCTCCCTTAAGGAGAGTACTATAGTCTTCAAGATGAGATATAGGAACATTATCATCCACATTAGATAAAGGGGCCTTCTCATCGATACTCATAATATATTCTCCAAAGTATGCCTATTTATTTCAGCAATACGAGAATAGTTGTTTATGGTGATAAGAAGGTAAATGAGAGTAGACACCTAAGAATTCTTCTAGCACGTCCTCCAAAGAGAAAAAATCTAGAGGAACTTCATTAGAGACTACCTTGTTTTCAATATATTTAGGATGAGCTAATTCAAGAGAAGGGGGTTCAATGAAAATCATGTTGACATTCAACCATTGTTTCCTCCTAGACCTCAACTTGGAATGATGGTATCCGAGTTCAATTTTATACCCACGAGAATCAAACTCAATGTGGACCTTAATACCTTGTTCATTATGCCCAAAACTGGTACCTCCATAACCATGTTTAGAAAGGAGATTGAAGCCAGGGCCATAATGTGTCTGTAATTCCTAGGAAGGAGGAGGATCAATGTAAAGAGAATCATTCCTACTATGGGTATTATACTCCTTTAAAGGATCAAAACCATCCTTTTTGATGGGAATACAAACATTATCCTCCTTAAAAAAAGTGTGACCATCCTCCTTAGCAGGAGCATGATTGTTTCCTTAGTGGGAGGACAATCAACTTTCTTGATAGAGGTTTATGAGATTTCCAGAATATCTAGGTGGATGGGATCTAATTTTTACTCCTTGATCAAGGATTTGGTAAAGTCCAAGGACCCCCAATCATCAGCAAGACATATGTTTGATTCAAAATAATTAGAAGGGGTAGACTTAGGATTCTTTGCTTCAGGGTGATCTTCCTTAGGGATATCCATCGCAAGAGCATTCTTTGGGATAAGTACTATCAAAGAAAATGCCAATGAATTATAAGATAATGAAGGTATAAAATTCTTAAGAGTAGAAGCAATTGAGGCTTGACCAATAGCTACCATTTCACAAAGATGTATAGCATCTGGGTCAACCTTGATTGTAACTACTTCATTATTAGCAACAAATTTATCGAACGATGAAAAGTATAAGTGAATGCTCCCAAAGCATGAATCCAAAATTTTGTAAGGTAAAGGACCTGGCATAACATAAACCAGGGTGGGTATGGTAACGGGTCTTGATATCAAAATCAAGATTATCATTCCTAAGGCTTGTCAGCCTATGTTATTGAATCCACAAATATACAAAGAAGAAGCAACAAGAGGAGATGAATTGATTTGAATTTTAGGTAATAATTCAATGCTACATACATTGAGATTCAAACCAATATCAATGAGAGAACATATAACACCGATATTGTTAATATTGACTATTTTCATTAGAGGATATGCTTACTTCAGTACTTCCAGAGATGAGAGTTCATGTGGATAGAACATGATATACGAAAAATCTGCATGAATATGAACTATCAATTCATTCACATCCTTCGGCCCAGTGGATAAAGACAAGAAGATCTTTCACAAGGCTTCATGAAGTATATCTTTGTAAATTAGAGCAGTCTAAAGAAAATTCCATAGTGAGATCTTGGTAGGAGTAACATAAAGTTGCTTGATAAGATCATACTCACCAGGTGCTTTAGATATAGTTTTAGGTGTTGGAGGAAGACTTGGTTGAGAAGGTGGTAAAGAAGTAGGTTGATTAAGATTTTGTAGATTCCTTCTAGTATTGTAAGTATGGGCTATTGCTCTATAAGAGAGAGCCTTAGATTGCATGAATCTCATGTATAGGTTTGGCATGCTATTAGTGATAGGATCCCCATGAATAGAATGAGTTATTTTAGGAGATGGGATAGCTAGAGTCACATAAATGATGGGTCTATTAGGCCTTTAAGGAGAAGCAAAGACTACAACTACATTCATGGAATCTTAGACTTACGAAGAAAAATAAGGTTGTGATGAAGAAGTTTGTTCAACAGATCTATAGATAGAAGGAGATGCCTCTAAGAAATCATCTAGGGCATCATCCAACATATCAAAATATTCTTTATAGAATGCATTATCAAAATAATTAAAACTTTGAAGAAAAATATTTGACATGATTTGTTTCATGTCAAGTTCACCAAAATGTAAAGGAGGGGATTCATTACTCCCGAGCCTCTAGGAAAAATAAGTCTATAGGGAGTGAATGGCCCTCAATTACCTCAAAGTACAAGCTCAATTAAAAAATTATGAAATGGAGAATATTGAAATGATTGATCAAATAAAATGCTTAAACTATTATAGGCAAGAATGGTAAAACTACAATTTAACAAAAACTGATGTAGAATTATGAAATATAGATTATGGACACAAAAATATTAAGACTTATATATTCTTCCCCTAGAAGGGAACATTCTTATTCAATAGCTAATAGAACAACACAAGGACATCTACGCCCCACACTATCATCCCTATCAAATCAAGAGATAAAAAATTGAAATTTGCAATACCTAGCTCTTCAAATTTGAACACCTACACACATAAAGGATGAGGAAAAATGTTGGAGTTGTTTCAAGGCTTGCCTTAGTCAAACCCCTATTTTGGTTTTTCCACCTCCATGGACAACTAGGTAAATAGAGATAGATAAAATGACATAAAATGTAATAGATGAGACATGTGATAGAAACAAACCCCATTGTGAAGGAGATCCCCTATCATGAATAAAATAAATGAGACAAGTAGATAGTTGTAAATAGAAAAGATAAAGCAGACAAGAGAGCATTACCAACAATCTGTGGCTCCCCTCTTGGCTTGATAGATTATACATGCTTTCTTGTAAGAGAGCCTTGGTTTTTGATGAGATGAGAATCTGGCAGATCCTTTTCGTGGAGAGAAAGAGAGAAAAGACGTAGAAGAGAATAGAGCAAGAGAGCAATATTGAATGAGAGAGAGTGAGAATGAATGAAAGAATGAGTGAAAAGAGGATTTTTTTTAGGTTGCATGGGCAAGAAGATCCATTACACTCGTGATTCCACTATAATGATGTGTACCATAGGAAAAGGACATGAGATTCCCTCATTTGGAACTTATAAATTTTGAGGATGCTAGCATGTCACGTGGACATCTACACATCATGCAAGCGTCCTACTCAAGACATTGTAAGAAATGAGGTGTTGGACTACTAACGCTTCATTATTGTCCCCTATGGAGTTGAAATTGTGAAATTCCAACTCAAAAGGTTTTGTCACTAATATGATGAGGTGCCATAAATGTAGTAGGATAAATGTACGTGTAAAATTTCCATGGCGTGCAATTTTATGACACTACAACAATACACATGGAGATATTCACAAGATATTGATTTTACACATTTAGATTCATTCTACTAGGATCACAATGTCCCTTGAGATGAAAAAATGGAACTCCTTGGAAAGAAAACACTATCAATCTGAAACTTACCTTTTTATATCTCTATAACCTCTTCTTCCATCCCTTAAATCTTGAAAATATTCCAATATATATGATTCACATTATTGTTCTACATTGGGGAAAGAACCATGGTTTCCTACAATTATAAAAGTCAACCATAGTTGCTTGCATAATCTTTACATCATTACATGCTAGAGGACATTTTAAATCCATATTCAAATTAATCACATCCTTCCCTAATGATTAATAGTATTCTAGATCATGTAAGGAAGTAGATAACTTTCACCTTGTTTTCTTGTAGAAAATTGATGAAGAATAAAATATTATAACTATGGCGTGCAAGACAAGATAAGTTTTGTGATTTATGAAATGAGAGATTTGGAGTAGGTGAAGGGTCATGGAGAACTAAGTTCACCCACTATATTAATCATGGTTGGGAAATCTTCATCCCTCACCATTGGTTTAGATTTCATCTTCCACAAGTTTAACTCATGCCTATTTTTATAGTTGGAGTTACTTTTCACACTGGTTATTTTTTGCTCCCCTCTCTCCACTATATATATCCATTAATTTATTTTGTTATTCATTCATGTTATTTCACTTCTTGAGTTTTTTTAGTATCTCTTTGTGGGAGCTAAGTCTACTATGACATTTTGATTTCTATATCATTTTATAGAATACTTTTGTTATTTTATTTCTTTAAATAAGTTTTGTCCAACTTTAATTTATTTTTTAGTATAACATTTTTTTTTACCCAACTTCACTATTTTGTCCCAAATGAATACCAACTCCCCATATAAAGGCATTTCTCTTAGGTATTAAATTCCCCTAGCAAGCCTTGACACATGAGAGATTATCATCTTCCCTAAATTAGAAAGAGATGGTGACATAGGCCTTCGAAACTATCACTTACCCATGGTATTGTTGCTCCAAATAATCCTATCTACCATATTCCTTATAGAGATGAACCATCTCTAGAGGGCATCCACAATTTAACTATAGGCTATGCCAAGTTTTAGATCTAGTAGAGTATTTTTATCCATTCTTTCCTTTTATCTCCCTCTTTTATATAATCGTTCGCTTTGGGTTCATGGGAGAGCTCAAAGTAAGTTGCAAGAGTTCAAATGGTGAAGTTACTTCAAGGGAATTATCTAGTTGACAAGGATGCTTACAAAATCTAAACTTTTCCCCTATTCCAATTTGTCATCAATATACCTTGTAACAAGGGGTTCGTAAATATTAAGAGAATTATAGATTATAGAACTTCTAGGGATAATATCTTTTATAAAATTACTTTCTCTTCAATACCCATTTATGTATTTTGAGTGTAGAATCTAGCTCCAAAGTTTCCCACTTTTCATGCACATTGATTGAATTAGCTTCATTCTCAAGGCCTTATTCATTAATCTCTAGTCCCTAAATATTAGGTCACCCACTTTTTTCTTCGTGCATACCTTTTCCCACTTGAGAAGGTTGACTTTATGTTGTTCGCCCATCCTAATCCATAAAAAATCCTTTGTACATCTAAAATGGTCTTTTCTATCTTTTTAGTGACATGAAATATCAAAATAGTGTATATTTAGATGATAGAGAGAGTGGAATTGATGAGGAGAGAACTGCAAAAAATACAACCACTTCCCTTTTTAGAGGGAATGTTTATTATGAATCCTATCAATTAGATCATTCTAATCAACATAATAGGCCTTTTCATCCAAGATAGGCATACCTAGGTAGGAGATTGGAAGATTATTAAATTTAAATCTAAATTTTTATTAAATGCCAAGGTAGTCTTCTCTATAATAATTCAGAAAAATATGATTGATTTATGGGGATTAATCTTCTATCTAGTCATCTTTTCATAGCTCTCCAAAATCATTTTCATAATTTTTGCCTCCCTAGCTATAGATTTTGTAAATAGGAGTGTATCATAAATAAATTTGAGGTGACCAATGTTCTCTATCCTTGAATATACTTGTAACTCCTAAATAGTATTGCATACAATTTCATTTTTAATAGCTCTCCCAAACCCCTAAAATAGAATTAGGAAAATGAAATGGGATAGAGGATCCCCTTGCTTGATCCCTCTTTTGGCTATGAAAAATCCATGGAAAATACATTAATGAATATGTAATATGATGCTTTTGAGATGAATTTATAGACCCATTCGTACCAATCATCAAAAAAACTAATTATCCTTGGTATCTATGTTAAGTATTCCTAAGAACCTGATCATAGGATTGATCCATGCATAATTTGAAAAGTGTCTCATCCTTCCTTTTGTGTTTGAAAGAGTTAATTGTCTCATGCATGATGATTCGATCTTATAAAGAATCTATATTCCTTCAAAAAACTCTTATATTACTCATATATTATTCCATTTATACTCTTCTTATGCTAAATCCTCACATACTTTGTGACCATGTTATAGATAGTGTTGAATCTAGAGCAATGAGTCTAATAAATTAAAATTTTATATTTAACCTTAAAAATGAGTGATAAAAAGGTAACATTACACTCTTTAAGAAATTATTTCTAGGAGTGGGACTCCATATATTTCCATACATCCAAAGCAACAATATTCCAAAATTTTAAATAAAGTATTACTTCTATTCCATCCAAACTAGAGGCCTTATTGGTACCCAAAGATAAGGTGGCCTCTCTCTAATATCCTCCATTGAGTAAGGTTTCATGAGATAATTATTTCTATCTTTCCTAATAATTTATAAAATATTTAATTATAAGATAACTTTGGATGTCTAGATCTTCAACCATCTCTCTCCATAGCATCTCTTTGAGAAAGCGGACTCTCCATACATATAGTGTCAATGTGAGACACTTCACTTCTTGAAGGGAGGATGAATCTATTTATTTCTCTTGATATTTTTGGAGATGCAGAACTATTTGGAATTTGGAACATCTTCCTTCAACCAATTAAATCTTGCTTCCATAATCATTCAACCTCTTCCATTCTAAGGATGGTGTTTATTTCTTCTAACAATTTTCTCTTCTTACATTTATTTTTTATAGTGAGTCCAATCATGGAAGTCTCTTTCTCAATACCTTCTAGCTCTTTCTCCACCCTCCTCTTCTTAAAATGTTTACCCACCACTATCCTAATACATTATCTTACCTTATTTTTGGTGACCCTTAGTTTTATTTTAAAAATGAACCTTTTTCAACCTTTGTAGTAAAAATCCCACAAATCTTTCAATCAAGATTCAAAATCTAGGTGCTCAAACAAAATAAGCTTCAACTAAAGGAGATACCTCAAGGTATTAAAAATTTACGCACCTCCATCCAAATAGGCTAGTGATCTAAACTTACAAACTTTATTAACTTGGTAGAAAAATGTGTCTACTCCAATTCTCCTTTTGAGTTCATAATGAATCTATTTAAGTAGCTTTTGATATTTTTATCTCCTTGTTAGACTAATTAAGCCACCCACTTAGCTTCATACATATTAAATAAAGGTTTGAAAAAAGTACTCTAAATGAATATGAGCTTGAAGCAATGAGGGTTATGCCAATTGACTTATCCTCTAAGCTTATTACATTAAAATCCCAACTAGCACGATCTAATTCTCATCAAGGAATTAAGCTCTAAAATCCTTGAGTTCCTCACATATTTTTTCCATTTTTTATTTCTATATTTAGACCATAAATTTATAAAATGTTGGTCATGAAACTCTTGTGGCCCCTATCATCAAAACATGTATAAAATTCTAAGAAAATATAGTTCCCTTCCTATAAGGCGTATGTTGTCTCATAGTACCACTAGTCCCCCTACAAAGCCAATAGAATACACCCTTATGCTTTTACATAAATTATATATCCCTTGAAACATATTTCTTATGTTCTTTAATTACCTTAGTCTTCTTAATCAATAAAAAATTGGGTGGATTGTGCTTTGCAATTAGAAATTTGATCAATGATGTTTGTTAGGAGAGCTTGATCCCCTAATATTTGAGCTTAAGATTATCATGGCTTTTTGGAGGGAGGCGATTTCCTATATTTTGAAAAAATGGTAATAGGGGATTGCATGACCTTCTCTAATTCCTCAATGGAAATCATTTTATCCTTTCTTGCCTATATATTCCTTCCCATCACTTTTTCACTTCCTATGTTTGTAGAGGATCTCAAGAGGCCTATGACCTTTACAAAATTCCTCTTCCCTTTTTGGTAGACAACAATCCAAAATTTAATAATATATTTTTCCTCACAAGTTTCCTTAATAATCTCATATTCACTCGCATTGACCTCTAACAAATTATCTTCCTAATTTGGATCTAGAGAAGCTAAATAGTCCATTTACTCTCCAACAATCTCTCTTAGTTCTAGTTGATCCTTCTTAAAAATTATAGGGTTTATCATTCAAATTATAGGTGTCACCTTCTAAGGTCTTTTTTAGGTACCAAAATTTGAATTTAAAATATTTTAATTTTTTTTCCTTCCAAACCTTTCTGTAATGCCCCGCCACGCAGCCCTAGAGGAAGTTTCAATTCACAATAAAAGCGTACTAATTTTTTTATATTTTATTAGAGTGATTTATAAAAACATGCTCATCAAAATTGATAACATCCCCTAAGGCTACGTAACTGAGATTACTTAAACCCAACTAACATACATCATTTAAAAACCATTGCATTTAATTACTCATGTAGAAGCATTAACTCAACATACATAAACAACATAAGATAAGAAGATAACCATCCATAACATAAATTCATTACTTGAACATATGGTTACATCACTCATTCCCAGAATGAGGCAATAATACAAAAGTGTTACAATTACATAATTCCACCTCGTAATTACATGAGGGGCAAATATCTTATTACAATTTTGAAATACAACAATGTTTGAATTAAAAAACAAGAACCGCGAGCTATCCAATTGGATGTCTCGCCACCAAGTACTGAAGATAAAGGGGGACCCAACGGTGTATGGTGCATGTTCCACCCAACCAAGTGGTACCCGAAGGTCCACCCCCCATGCTAGGAGATAGTAACAATGGAACATGGACAAAGATCTACAACCTCTAACCAAAGACAGACTCATACTGACACAACCAAACACATGTACAATAAAAGTCTAACACTAACATGGTCACATTGCTTCCAGACATAAAATTGATCAAGTATGACAAGGAATCCATACAAATATCACAAAACCTAATGTTACCCTAGACAGAGTGTCATCGCACAGTTAGTCATGAGATCTCCTCTAGGCATTCTTCATAGGCTCCGGTAATCTTTGTGACCTCTAACAAATCCCAACCCTCATGCTTACTCATGCGGAATCGACTACCTCTCGTGAGGACAATATCTCATCCCAAGTCTAAACGAGCCCTTGTGTCTATGAGTGAGGCTAAGTTATCTTGATTAGTGTGAAGTGCATCTTAATCATCTAAGTACATTACTTTAATTATCACTTGATTAAATCACTTCTGAAGGTTACCCAATTTACCTCTTTGGGCTCCGACGCCTAACAGAAGCCACTCTTCTAATGGATAACACACTATACAAAACTAGCCTCCATGTGTAACTCAAGTGCTCACAGAACTAAACAATGCAACCTCTCCTATACTAGGAGACGACAGTAAGGAAACCCACTCCAAACACTTTGGAAGAAACAAAACACATATAACACTACCCAAGGGAATTACAAAGGTTGACTTAACAAAGCAACAACCCCCATCCTCTGGAAGACTTACAATTCAAACTCAAATAACCCCTTTTCCCAAATCATGAATATAAGGAAAAATAATAACAACAAGCAATGGCAAGGAAATACGCTATTTTTGGATATATTAAATCCATTTCCTTAGCTAATACTTTTGTAGTAAATAATCAATTACTTCAACCAGATAAATAATAAACTAAAATAATTGCCTTTACTTTTACAAGGAAAGGAAAAATTCTAATTTTAACAAAACAAGATATTGATTACATTTAAATCATAATGTACTCATGCAAGAAAATTTCTTTTAGTTTTACAACTAACACATCCATTTCTACAAAATTATTTAAATTTCCCCATTTCAAATTTTAATCCACATAAGATTATAATTAATTTGAAATCAAAACTGCTTAAAATAACAACCTATAATATTGATAATATACTCATAAGATATATACTCACAATATAAATATATTTTTATAATCTATTGTTTGCTTAAACGTAGAACACATATAAAATTAATATATGTGTGAACGTATATACATTATATATATGAATACATATATAATGTATATATGTTTTTAATATTTTATTATTAAATTTCACGAAAACCAAGGCATATCGATTTCCAAAAAATAGAAATATAACTTATAAATTTTTCCCACCGAACATGTGTTTTTTTTGTTTTGTTTGACACTAACACAGAACCCAACAAAAAAACAAGAGGGATGCCAGACTGTACGCATGTACAACCGGCCACACTGTAAAGGGTGCCGGACTGTACATATGTACAGCCAGCTACCCAAGGTCGGGGGCAGCGTTGTTGCCATGGTAGCGCTCCCTCCTCTATTAGTGGAGGGCGCTGCCATGGGAGCAACGCACTCCCACAAGGAAGTACGATGGGCGGTGGGGGATGCATTGGCCTCCCACCAACCACTGTCAAACAAAATTTTATATTAATTTTTTTTTCCCGAAATTTCAACAAGAAATTTTATTTTAAATGAATTTTCTCAGAATCGTTTCTCAGAAACGCCGTACAGACGACGACGCCCAAAATGACAATAATAAATTTAAATTTAAATACCAAAAATAATATATGTATATTTATTATATGTATATATACATTATAGTATAATACATATAATGAATATATATGTATATTTACACAGAAATTAATTTACTGGTAAAATTGGGCAAATTATACAGAAATAACCATTTACAACAAGAAGAACTAAAATTTTATAGAGAAAAAATCCTAAATTTCATAGAGGTTGAAAAGGATTCTTTCAATCAATTATCTAAGATTCCTACAATTTAAGAATGAGAAACATTAAAAAGGAATCAAGTTTAAAACCATAAATAATCAAATCTTCTAGGTTTCTTCACTGTAAATTTTCTACAGAGGTTTTTCAAAACCAAAATTGTTTTCTATAGAGATTCTAATTTTCTAAAACAATCTAAATGTGATGTTCGATCTCCAGGTTGATTTAACAACCAAAACTACAATTTCCTCAACTGAAATTAAATCCTACAGACATTTTTACAATTTCCCTGAAGAAATTTCACGGGAATGTCAAAACATTCAAAATTTAATTAATTAATTACTATCCTCAACTCTTTTCCTAAATGGTTTAAACAAGCAATTCTTAAATCACTACCATTTTTAATTAAACAACCAAGAACAATAAATCACAGAATAAAACCTGGTGATGAAGCTACAAGAAATGAGAATTTTGATGCAGAGCCTCCTCCAAAGATTCCACAGCTTCTTTCCAGCAAATCAATGATTCCAACCAAGAAAGCAACCAACAAAACCAACAAAATTTTCCAGAACAATTCTCATGCAATTCTACAGACCTCCATTTTCCCTAAAACAATCCTTTGTATATTTCCCAAAAAAATTCTTTCCCCAAAAATATCCTTTCTAAAAAAAATATCTTCACACCCGTGAAGAAACTTTCCTGTTTTTTTTCTTTCCAATTCAAAATTCTTTTCGTAAATAATCTTTCAACAACCTCTTAATTGATTTAACTCTAACATGCTGGAAAAATTAAAATATCTTCTAACACCCCAAATCTAATTTCCATTTAATTAATAATTCTAAATAATAATCTAATTCCAAATTGAAATTAATTTTCACCAAATAAAATAAAATCCAAAATGAAATTAAATTCTTTTCTTTCTTTTAATTTTCTCAACATAAAATTTAATTAATTAATTTTAATTTTTTAATAAACAAATTCAACCCATTAGATTAAAGTTAATTAATTAAATAAATTAAATTTACTTAATTAATTCAAATATAAATTACTATCCACAATATCAACTTTAATTAAATAATTAACAACAATATATAAAGCAATAATTCTAAATGTTTATTTCCATAATCAAGAACCCTTCAGAATTAAATAAAATTAAAACAAAGCAATCAACGACTCAACAAACATGACTGACGACACACTATGGCTAGGGTGTAGACTTGACACAAGTTACCTAGCTACTATCTCTCGTTCAACTTAACTGTTGGATCGACACGCTCAAACCTGTGAAACCAGATGGAGTCGATGTCATGTGCCTGCAAACCTGAAAACAAAGTAATTAACCTCATATATATATAAGCAGCATAAAATACACACCGTGAAGGGGAAATCACAGAATCGTAGGGCGCTCGCAAGTGAGTGATGCGATCCCGTCCCCTTCACCAATACACTCATCATAACTGACATTTCCATCATAATCCAATAATCTCATATGCAATAAACATGCTATATTAACTAACATCATTACACCACTTAAAGCATGCAAAATAAAGCATCAGATGAACCACATCACATTACACCAATAGTTCGTCGCTCTATAAATAGTGATCCACTAACACACATGATAAAGTATACAAAGTATCATAGTAGCTGAAACTAGAACAAAGCATGAAAAGCTGTCAGAACAGGAAACAAAATAGAGGGGTATTACACTTTCTTTCATAGAAAAATGGTTTTCATTTTCTTATTTTTCTCTCATCACAAATTTAGCTAAAATCCCTCCTCTCCAAATAGGATAAATGTATAATTGGTAGGTATGCATAGTCTAATTCCTATATCCAAGATCTCGTCAATGGGTAGAAAAATATGGATATTGTCTCATATAGATCCTTGCATATGTCACTAGTTTCTCAAATTTATCCAAGCTAGAAAAATATGGATATTGTCCCAAAGGATTCTCAATTATTTTGAATACTCCTTTTGAACAGAGTAAATCTAATAAATTATACAACCTTATCCATAATGGTAACTCCTTGACCAATTCCTCCTCCACATCAAATGATGGTTTCTATAATTGGTTATATATTCCTACGTCCTCCATTAAAAATTGATTGTACATATCCATAAATTGACCCTAGAAGATCATTCTAGACCAACCACCACATAGCCTTAGAATACTCCCAAATCCTAGTCAAAGAAAATTTATTCAAGAGAAAACTCAAGAAGTCAATGAAATCAACAATGACCTTGCTAACTGCAACCATGATGTTGGTTGGAATCTCAATTTCTCTTGGAAATACTTGCTAAACAACCTAAGAAACCATCATCTCCCCTCTCTAAGATCTCTCCTTTCCACTTGATCTATATAAATATCTTTTTAACCCTTCTTACTTTCTTTGGTCCATCCCTTCCCCCTTCCATTTATTTTCTTGTCCTCACTCTCAACCTTAGTTTAAGCCTCCTCTCCTCTTCTCTTTTATTATACCTTTATTACTCCATGTCCTCTTCTAGTTACTCCCATCCTCCATATTTGTTGGATTATTTTTCCTTTTTCATGTTATTATTTATTCACTCTTCCCTTTCCTTAATTGTGTTTAGGAGGTCATGAAAATACTATATTTTCTTTCTAGTATCCATACCTATAATTGGGTTTAAGTTCTCAGTTATACACATTCTTGTTTTTCTTATTTTCTTTTATAGTTTTTCATAGAGTCTAAATTTTTTATTTTCCATAGTTCATTAGTTATTCTTCACCTCTTTTATTTATTTACACTTTTAGGGTCTTATTTAATATCCCCACTTCCTTTCACAGTATTCATGTTATGGAATTTTTTGTTATCTTTATGTTCTCTTTCCATTTCTTGCATATCTTATTCCTTTCCATGCCTATCATATGTTTTTGGTCTTGATTATGTTTGATATTTCTTATCCCTATGTGCATTTAATCTTCTTTCAAATTTTTAATTTTTTTTTTTTCTTTTATTTCTCAAGCCTTCTTTCTAGTTGGTGCATTCATAATTGAAACATAGAAAAATAGGGTAGGGTTCAAAACACATGGGATTTTATACTAAATTTGGAATGTTTCACCAAATTTACTATAAATAGAAAGGGAAAAATGGGGTGTAATGAACCTACCTATTTTCTATTTCATTCAACAAATGAGATCCCTCAGATCAAAATCCACTTTCAACCTTCAGGCGAGTGAATTCTTTGAGGAATCTTGCAATTCCTTTATATGCATGTGTGGAATAAACAACACTTTTGGGAGATAAAAATAAAATAGCAAATAAACTCAAAACTGAAATGTAAGACCAAATATGAGTAGATTAAACATAGAGCTAACATACAATTTATTTCACGCAACTCAAATGAGTGGAGGACACTTAAAAATTATCTAAAAAATAGTTGCAAAGTGTCCTGAGATAATTTTTTGATAGAAGTGACTGAATAGGGGTTTTGTGAGAAATATTAAAAATACCAAATGTACGCATTTATGACATGTAAAGGGTGGATTTTGCAGATTAAACATAATACTAATAGAATTTTTTTATTTCATGCAGATTGGATAAAGGGAAAATTTTGTGCACCTGTTACAAAATGATGTTTCTAGAGGCTATCTAAGGAATCATTTGCCTATTGGTGAATGGGTCTTTGTTGAGATTTCTAAAATTGGTTTTTGGGTCTACTCCTGTGTCCACACTTTCAGATTCTCTGAGTTTCACAATCGGGTAGTCGAAAATAAACCCGAGATTTGAGTTTCCATGAGATGACAACAAATTCAACTTTGCAATTTTGCACTTTGAGATCTTCAACTTTTCTTCAACCTATGAACCTACAAATCTGCAACACACAAAGCAAAGGGGGAAATATTTTTTTTTGGGTGAATGGGCATTTGCCCTGGTCAAACCCCATTTTGGTAATTAAACCTTGAATTGAAATAAAATAGGAATGATGAATGAACAATATAATGTTGCAACTCACCAAACCCTTGATTAAATCTTTGAAGAACTAAAATATTGATGTTGATCTTTCATGAAATGGCTTCAATGGATGTGGATCTTGATTCTTGAATCTTTCTTTGAATCTTTGACTTTAATATTTGAAACCTACATCACCATGTTAGCTCCAAAAACATGCATGATTGTAAAAGACTTTGACATGATGCTTGAGATCTTGATTGCTGCAATAAATCCTTGATAAATCTGCTCTTGAATTCTCTTGACAATAATCTTGGCTCTTGTGGAAATTGCTCTTCAAAACTTCTTGAAATCTAATGTTGATTTGATAAAATGTAATACCCCTCCATTTTGCTCCTTTGATCGGACAGTGTTCTTCTCCTTCGTGTTGTGTTTTTTGTTAGTACTTTGACTTTGGTACTCAGTTACTATTTGATCGCTATCTGTAAAGCGATGTGCATGTTATATTTTGATGTGATGGTATTTTATTCAGATGTTATCATTATGGCATGCTTTAGATTAGCATAATGGATATTTGAATTAATGATGCTTTATGCTTTTGATTAAATTATTGATGTTAGATTCGTCAGTCAGTAATACTGTATTGGTGAAGGGGACGGGATTGCACCACTCGCTTGTGAGCACCCTACGATTCCGCGATTTTCTCTTCACGGTGTGTTTTATTATGTTATATATGTACATGTTGATATACTCTTTGTTCACGGGTTAACAGGTACAGGACCTCGACTCCCTGGCTTCACAGGTTGAGCATGTCCATTGCCCAATCGTATTCGATTGGGAGATAGTAGCTAGGTCTTCCGTGCCAAGTCATCATCCTAGTCATAGTGTGTCATCGGGTTTTAGTCTGGTTCAGTTGTTTTAATATTGTTCAATTTGCCTAGGTTATTATTAAATTTCAAGTTAAAAAGGTAAATAAATGGCTTTATGTATTTAAGTTGTTTATTAAATTGATTTGGTTTAATATGTTCTATGATGTTATTCAATTAATTAATTAATTTATTTTAATTAGTAAAATAGATTAATCCTCAGATTATATTTATTTTATGGAATTAATTAAATTTGTTGGGTTGAAGAGAATTAAGTTATTCATTTGGAATCAATAGATATTTTGTGTGAAAGTGGAAAATTGAAAAGATTAAGTTGGAAATTTTGAAAAAGGTTTTAAATTTCATTTTTGAAAATGTAAAATTGAAAATTGAAGATATTTTTTGTTTTGTTTCTGAAAATTTATTATGGTGGTTGATGAGATATTTCATATTTTCTTATTATATTGGATTTTCATGAGTTTTTCAAAGAGGATGGAAAAATTGAAAAAACAAAGGAGGGAAGGGATTTTTGGTTTGGTTTTGGATTTGGAGAAGCAAGTTGGAATTCTTGAAGGAGCTGGAATCAGAAGCAAAATTCAAAGCACCATTGACAACCTCTCAAGCTTTTTGGAAGAACCAAGTTTTCTTTTATTAAGTTAGTTTTCATTTTGAAAAGATTCACAAAATTTTAATTGTTGTTTGAAAAATATTTTTAATCTCTATTTGATTTGCAAAAAAATAAACCCATGTTGAATCTTTATTTAATTTGCAAAAAAAAAAACCTCTGTTTCTATTTGGGTTTTCTCAAGGAAAAAAAATGGTGTTCTTGACTGAAAATGGTCATTTTAAATATGTTTTTCTCAATTGGTTTTGCAAATTCCTTTTTGAGAATATATAAATATATATAAATTGTATATCTATTAATATTGGGGGTTATGCTGTCAAAATTTGTTTTAAAAAAAATTATAAACCCCTGGCCAAATCGCGGATTTAAAATCATAGGGTTTTTTTGTTAATTTTTTTTTTATATTAAATGAAAAAAATGCAGAGATGGGGGTCGCTGGGGGCTCACCCCCACCGTGCCCCCAAGGGAGCCGTGCCCAGTGCACTCCCCTTCCCTTGCGTCGTCACCACCCACACAGGGACGACTGTGTTTACACACAGTCGCCCCCATTAATGGGGGTCGGCTGTGTGTAAACACAGCCGACCGACCCATATGTGGCGTGTGGCCCTAAATCAATGCGCGATTTGTTTTTTTCAGTTCGATTTAAAAATAAAATAAAAATAAATAATAAATATATTTAATATTTAATATTATATTATGTAATAATAAAATATTACAATATATGAATATATATTAAATAATTTAAATATATATATTATGTATATATATATATATATATATATATATAGATGAGTATTCTTATTTTAATGTATGTATATATATTTTAAATATATACATATATTAAAATAATGATTTAAATGATGGCAAGATTTAAATGTAATCATGAAATTTTAAATTAAAGTAAAATAGTCAAAATATTGGATTGATTTTAAAATATTATATTTTGATAGATCAGTATATTTGTTTTTTAAGGAATATGTTTAATAGATGAGTTAATTATTTTTTAAAAATGATCTATGTTGAAAAAGGGAAACTATTATTTGTTTTTAAATGATTTTTTTTGAATAGTTGAAATAAATGCTTATTTTATATTTATTGAAAGCAATTAGGGAATTAAATGTTTGGTTTAAATTTCATCTTTTGTCTAGAAGAGACGTTATTAAATAAATTTTATTAAGGCAGTAAATTACTGAATGTTAATATAGGAAGTGGATTTAGTAAATCCAAATTAGATTTAATTCTTGTTTAATTGCTCTTTGATATATAAGTTTCTTCTATTTTTCCTTGGGGGGGAATTGTTAGAAGCGTTAATAAGTCTTTCAGATGGGGTTTTTCTTTGTTGGGGTTGTCATATTAGGTTTGTCAACCTATTTGTATCCCTTGGGTAGTGCATGGTATGCTACCAGTTAATTACCCGGTTTCCACGAACAGGGATTTTTTTTGTCTCCAATTGTTTGGAGTGAGTTTCATTTTATGTTGCCTCCTAAAGTTGGAGTGATTGTTCTATCTAGCTTGTGTGCACTTGGGTTCCCTTGGTAATTGGTTTGTATGTGTGTTGTTAAGTAGAAGAGTGGCTTCTGTTAGGTGCTAGATCCCAAAGAGGTAAACTGGATAACCTTTAGAGGTGGTTTAATCAAGTGATAACTAAAACAATGTACTTAGGAGATTGGGTAGTATTTCACACTAATCAAGATAATTTTGCCTCACTCATAGACACAAGTACTTGTTTAGACTTGGGATGAGTGGGAAGGCCTGGAATGGCAAGGTCATTTATCTTGTCTTTACGAAAGGTATTTGATTATGCATGAGTGAGTATGGGGGCCAGGATTCTATCGAGGCCACTAGGATAACCCATAATGGGGGCCGAAGCCTATGAAGATTCCCAGAGGGTATCCCATGTCAAGCTGTGTGATGACACTCTTTCTACGACAACAGTTGGTAGTAATTTTATGTGTATGGTTTTCTTAGCATACCTAATCTGTTTTATATCTGGAAGAAATGTGACCATGTTAGACTTATACCATTGTGTTGTACCTGTGATTGGTTGTGTTAGTATGAGTCAGTTTGTTTTAGCCTGTGTTTAGAGGTAGATGGTATTGTTTAGGAATCCTTGTTACTATCTCCTAGCACGGGGGTGGGCCTTCGGGTACCACTTGGTTGGGTGGAACGTGCACCTTAATCCATTGGGTTTTATTCTTGCTCATGTGGACAAGATTTCCAGTTGGAGAGCTCGTGGGATCTGTTACATTTCATGCTTATTTTCATTTTAGTTGAATCTTGTAATTTATTACCCCTCATTTGTTATCGAGGTAGAAAGTTGTAATTGTAATCATGCTTATTGGATTTACCTCATTCAGGGAATGAGAGATGTAATCTTATTGTTTAATTATTGTTAAGTTA
This sequence comes from Sequoiadendron giganteum, assembly GCA_007115665.2. Classification (NCBI taxonomy): domain Eukaryota; kingdom Viridiplantae; phylum Streptophyta; class Pinopsida; order Cupressales; family Cupressaceae; genus Sequoiadendron; species Sequoiadendron giganteum. The sequence goes on from CM021105.1 coordinate 506,434,743, forward strand.
AATTGCATGTTATCTCTTATTCTTTGATGTAATTTATCATGTATGGAATGTATGTGTTTTTAACTTCTTAAGTAAATAAATGTTATGGTTTCAATTCATGTTTTTTGTTGAGATTCTAATTTAACCTCAGTCTCGTAACCTTAGAGGTTGTTGGCAATGGGTAGTGAGCTTGCATGTTAATTCTACTTAAACAAAAACAAAAAAAGTGTGTTTGAGTAGTTAATTGCAACTTCCTCCAGGGTTTCGTGGCGGGGCATTACATAAAATAACCTTGTATTTATAGACATTTATCCATAATTTCCCAAAAATTAAAAAATTACAAGCTGACCTTTGAAATTTGAATTTAGGATCGTAAAAATACCACCAAAACATGATTTAAAAATGGGTTCAAGATCTTAGGGAGGACCCACTCATCCATGGGTGAATGGGTGCTAGGCCCTAATTCCTAGAACACACATTGCTCAATGTGAAGTGTTATGTATTGGCATTAATTAATGCTAGGTTTCCCCTTCAAAAAAAGAGATTTAATGGGCTTGTAAAATGAATTAAAGGGCCAATTAAGGCATAATTAAGCTCTTTTAATGAAGAGGGCCTAAATAAGTGTGTAAATGTAATAAGGTACATTTAACAACACTAAATTAAGGCAATATTAACTCCAATTTAAATAGGAGGGCTCAAGCAAGTGAGAAAATGTAAAGGGATACATTTTCCATCATTACAATAATATATATGTATATATATACATATATATACCAAGTCTCATTTAATATCCCCCCCTTTCTTTCATGGCATTCAAGTTGTTATATGAAATTTTTATTATATTTTCGTTCCCTTTCCATTTATTTGCATATCTTATTCCTTTCCATTCCTATCATTATGTTTTTGGTCTTGGTTATGTTTGATCTTGCTTATCCCTATGTTTATTTAATCTTCTTTCAAGTTTTTAATTATTTGCCCCTTTCATTTCTCAAGACTTTTTTCTAGTTGGTGCATTGAAATACACACACATATATATACATACATATATATATACATATATGTCTATGTATGTATATATATGTATACACACACACATACATATATATATTTATACATATATACATATATATACATACGCGTGCATTTATACATACATATATATGTATACATATGTATGTATATATATGTATACATATGTGTATGTGTGTATATAAAGATATGTATATATAGATACATATATGTATATTTATATACATATTTGTACATATATAATATATGTATTATATATATTGTGTCTTTATTCTCCTTTTCCTCTATATATATATATATATATATATTAGTTCACCCATTTATATTGGCAAGCCTTATTGTTATTTGTTTCATATTTATTGTAATGCCCTAGCCTTTGCACTAGGATATTAGTGAACAAACATGAACCAAAAAATATGATATAAAAGTGGTAATATGCAACCACTCAACCCAACATGCACAAGGTGTCATATGTAACCCATTATCACACACTTTTCATGCATACCAAGGCAATAAAAATAGAACACAAGTATAAGAATTAACTCTACCTTGGGTCATGACACCAAGGTTGGGACATAAAATGAGGCATGAGAGAGTTAGGGTTTCCTAAACCACTGGCACATCCCCCTAACCTCTCTAATAACCCACCCTCCAATTTCCACTAGGCTATGACAACTAGAAGGCTTAGAACTATCAATATGAACTATATGAAGAAATTGAAAGAAAATTAGACTTTGATTTGTGATATATCTGAATTCCCCTTTGACCTATGTCATCCCGCTTTATAAAATAGAAATGACCTAAAGGCTTGCAGACCTCGAGCCCCCACTAAGACTTGGAACTAGTTCTAAGTTTATAATTTTGCCTACTCTTTAGGTCCCAAAATATTATAAACCACTCCCTTATAGACCTTGGGTATGTGTATAGACCTAAGGCTTGTTCCCAAGTCTAAAGTTCCATTTGCAACCCATGATCCATAGAAAAACTTGAAAAACTAACATTGACTCATGAGGGTCAAACCTCTACTAGAACTTGAAACCTTTGGTTTTGGGTTCCTAAGTTGACTCGGTCCCCGTGACCTATCACATAAATCACTTAAATTTCCTTTCACCACATGGACTTCAAGACCCTCAATGCACTTGGAACATGATCCCAAGTCTTGAGTCCATCCAAACTTTTATTGCCTACCAAGTGACCACAATTGGAACATTCTAAAGGGTGGGGTTGAGACTTCCTCATAAACCTAGAACATTTTGAGTTCTAAGTTTTGATTCTAAGTCAATACATAGTTCCAATATACCTTGAACATAAAAAATAAACTTCAATACTACATAGTAGGAAAAGAGAAAATTGAAATAGAATGCCATGATTGTTTGACACCAACTATGAGATGAGCCAAAATAGAAGATAGAACATTTAATTATATGATAATAAAATATAGATTCAATCATGAACATCCATAAAAATAATTATAGCATACATTAAAGAGAACACCAATTTCCCAAATTAATCATTTTTGCAATTAAGATAGTTATTCCAACTTGATAGTCTCCTTCCAAAATAAGGATCCAATATAAACCAAATGAGATCATAGTGCAATATCAAATTGGATACTACTTCCCAAATATGGAAGGGAAACACTCAAACACATACATGATATAATGAATAATATTACACCAAGATAAGCCACCTCCAACGTGCTTTAATAATTATAATTTACAATAATATTTCAACATATATAAGATAATGAACAAGGAAATCTTCCAAATCTTGAGAGATCTCCAATGATGGACCAATGAGGAAAGATACTCACATCCAAAATATCTTACCATCATTGAGTGTAATAGATGCATAATCCACTCTAGAAACCCCTAATATATGGATACAAAGATCATGGTTACACATTTCTATGGTCAAGCTCACACACATACAAAAGTATTAAGAAGGGAACCAAAATCATACAAGAGTCACACAAGCACACAAGAGACTTATGGCAGACAAACACTTACACAAGATTCAAACAAGCACAAGGTTTATTTTAACATAAGATTGGATATGCTTAATACAATCAATAAGGACAAAGTGGGAGTAGCTAAGATATTGGAGTTTCCTTTCTCTCAGTTCTCCAAAACCAAGCTATAAAGTGAAGTAGACCCCATATTTTCAAGTTAACATACACCTCATGGATACTTTTCTAGAAAAAGGTAGTAGGGAGTAGTAGGGACACTTATTTAGTGCACTCTACAATACCCTCAGTTAGAGGGACACTTCAACAATGTGCTTTGCCTACCTAGATTCATTTTTAAGTTTACACAATTAAGTTCTTAGATTCAATATTTTATTACATAATAAATGACTCTAGCAAGGCTTCTTTAGATCATTGCCTTCAACTTGTCCCATGATTTGGGTGTTTTGACACTCTTGAATACATTTTTTACACAAGGCTTATTCATCATGTTGCCTCAAAACCTTATCACATTAGTTTGGGAATTGGACACTCCAAGCCTCATAGTAATCTCCTATCCTGCACAATTTAGGGGTTAATTTTCTTCAAGATCCTGAAAAATGACTCGAAGGAAAATTTCTTCATAAAACTCAAGAATAATTTAGGTGATAATTTCTTAAAAAGCCCAAGAATAACTTAGGTGACAATTTCTTCAAAGAGTCCAAGAATAGATTCAACATGGGTTTCCATGTAAACATATATCCCAAAGAACAAAACCAATTAAATTCATGGAAAAATCTATAAATCCACATAATAAACACTTTTCAAAAATTATAAATTTAAACAAAATAAATAATTAATTTTCTAAATTATCCAATATTTTCCATTAATGGATCTTCAAGTACTTTTCTCATTTTTTTGAATTTTATAAATCAAAATTCTAAAGATGCCTTTTTGATCTAAAAACACCCAACATCATTTTTCAAATTACATAATTTTAAAAAACATTCAAAGGGTTTTAGAGGGTGAATTCACATATTTTCATAAAAATTTGAAAATGAAAAGAATACCCTCTTGGCCTAATCCTACCCAACACTCTTTTCACATTATTTTTTAACTTTAGAAAAAAAATGCTAAAGTTTTTAAGGAAAATTATTTTTCAAAATTAAATTTAGAACATAAAATTTCAAATTAAATTTCCATTCAAAAAACATGAACAAGGTAGAGATTGCCTGAAGAATTCAAATGTAGTTTTAGATTGATTTCTTCCATTCCAAAATTTTAACCAAGGAAATCTAAATTTCTTTTAAAAAGGGATTTTTCACTCAAGTTTTCTCTCCAATTTTCTATTTTCCAACAATGCATAATGAATAATCCAAACAAAACCCTTTTTCCTTTCCATATATATTCACAATAAAATAATATACCTTTTCTTTTCTTATTTTTATTTTTTTTCTTTTCTTTTCTACCGGTTGGCCTGCCTCACTATAGTTGTGAGAACTCCAGGGCCGGGACGAGAACAAGAAAGGAAAGGACGGGACGAGAAAAAGAAGGTATGAAACTACTTGAAAGAAGGTATGAAACGGGGGTAAGTTCCATGTAGGCAGATAACTATAGCCTCCCGGGTCACAATCCTTCGAGAAAGCTAGATTAGTGATTCCCGGCCGGATATAGAAGCCGGCTTAACATCTGCTTCTTCACTAATTTAACTAATTATTTTTCCAAATAAGTAATAGATTAACTAAATATTCAAAGGAATTATTAAATCCATTGCACATATCAAGTAAAAGAATAAGCAATATTAAAATCATCCAAAAAAAACACATTCATTGGTTTAACACATGGGGATCTAGAATTGTAGTCAATTTGGAAGGCTTTCATGAGTTTCACCAACAAAATACTAATAAGGTGAGATGCTAGTAATATCCATGTCAACATTGACCACATGTTGATTATTGGTCAAACACTTATAAATTTCTTATACACTTAATCAAACAATATGTACATTTTCCCATTATACAACAATAATCAAAGTGAATGATAGATTTGTGTATTGGAAATTAGAATGCTATGCTATAGTTGCAAATACTATGCACACAAAACTAATACTTTATTCCAATTCTATTTTCTTCAATAAACATTACATATTTATACCTAACTTGTATATCTTATATTATAGGAAACCTCCTATAAAAACTCCCTTACATAGATAATTATGTGACTAACAAATAAACAAACTCCTAAATACAAACAAACACTCACTATAATATAATATTAAGTTGTTTCTCAACAACTTAATATTAACGTGCATAACTCTATTTTATTAAACACCCATGTGAACACTAATTCCTAACACCCCTAATTAGTGTGAATATGGGGAAAATGTACAACACATGAAGTAGAAACAAAATTTCATGCCTATGCATACCTTTAGGTCTGCATACTACTCTTTGGATCTTGCTACAAATGATCACCTACATATGATCATTTATCTTGCTTTCACTTCTAGTGAACTCATCTATGAGTGACCATACTTCCAAGAAGTTCAATAGCCAGAGGATCTCTATAGTCAGCTACTCTCCTATACAACTGTTTATAGCATCAATGATGTCCACATTCTCCTCCTTCCAAAATTGACATTTCCAACTACAGTAAGCCAACTCTTGTGGCTCACGATCTTGATTCAAATGAAAGGTGCCTCTCATCAACCTTTCATGGTTTTCACATAGGTTTACCACAAACCTAGACATGAATAAGAACAAACTCATTTGTTCACCTCATATGGTTTTCTAGATCACCACTGACCTTTTCAAGATCCATGAACTGCATTGCACTAGTGCTTTTGTTTATTAAAATATTTTATTCTGGGCTAAAGATACATAAAAAATAACACACATAAATAGAAATAGCCACTATTATTGGTCATGCCACTCGATCTCCATGTCACTGTCACACAATAGAGAATAAAATGCCACCAAAGTTGACAAGTGGCCTCATTGTTGGTGACTAACTAGAGGGCACTGAGTGTCCTCCAACCTCCAATTTAACTCCTCAGTCCTTCAGGTATAGGAAGGATAAACACTCTGATATCTCCAACCAAAATAAACATTTCTTCATTTCATATACATAGGCACAAGATGAGAATGCTTTGATACCATATTGGAAATAAAAATGCTATGCTGCAGTTGCAAATACTATATACACAAAATTAAATAATACTTTATTCCAATTCTATGTTCTTCAATACACATTACATATTTATAGTACTTGTATATCCTATATTATAGGAAACCTCCTATAACAACTCCCTTACATAGATAATTACATGACCAACAAATAAAAAAAGTCCTAAATATATGAGTTGTTAAAACAACTCATAATACAAATAAACACTCACTATAATATAATATTAATTTGTTTCTCAACAACTTAATAGTAATGTACACAACTCTATTTTATTAAACACCATGTGAACACTAATTCCTAATATTATGCAATTGAATAACAAACATACAATAAGCATAACTTAATTCATTCATTCATTCAAGTAATACGATTCCATGTAATTAGTTATTTAAATAATAACTTAAAGGAATTACGTGATACTAGAGCATCCCTATGATTAGCAATCTGCATCAACCAATTGTGTTTCAATTTGATTTTTTTCTCTCTTTTTTTGACAATAAATTTTGAATCTGTGATAAGAGGAGATAGAGCATTTGACAAAATGTCATATTGCAATTTATAATTTCAAGTTTTGATAGTTTATCAGAATGCATTCAAATTACTTTCCAGTTGATCGGTTATTGTGATGAAATGAATTCAATTAGTTTGTATTTTTTCAAGCAAAAATTCTTCCTCTGATTTGATTTTAAAATTATTGTGGTTTCTTTTTATTGCAATAATAAATATAAGCAAATATAATTTACAAGTATGGAATGGAAAGGAGTTGCACCTGAAGAAGTTTAAAAGGCAACCAAAAGAATGAATAAAAAATAAATAGAAGTCACCACCAAAATTAGAGAGAAGAGGGGTCAAGGTTTAAAAGAGAATGCATATTTTGTTTGATAGAGTAATTTCCAAAGGGTCGTGCCAAGAAAGAATGGAGAGTTAAAAAATTTGATGAATTAAACATGTAGAGAGGGGGGTTGGGTGGAGCAGAGGAGATTTTTTTAAAAATATTGTTTTCCAAAATTATGATGAGGGGCTACATAGCAATTGAGAGGAGAGGATAATTAAATTGTAGATGAAAACTAACCAAGAAAAGTGGTGCCCAACAAGAGAGAAGATAGAATTTGGATTAATTTGACTTAATAATCAAACTTGTGTAGGCTACATCATAGGGAGAAAAATACAGATTAAGAAAGAGTATGAAGAGAGGGAGAGGCGTGGGATTTGGAATAGTAAAATATCAATAAAATGAATGTTGGAAGGGGGCATATAAACTAAGGGAAAGCACCAAGAGAAATAAGAGCCTATTGAGGAAGTTGTGCTAGTCTAGGATAGTGTAATTTCAACATTAAATCCATGTAAATATGTTGGTTCATGGTAGATATAATCAATCAAATTATTTACAATCAAATGGTCAGGGAGTGAGTTAAGGATAAATTGGATGGAAGCGACTGTGTGTTCTTGTGTGGGCTAAGGGAAACCCTGACCGCACTTCCTATGCTTTGGCTCGTCGCTTTCTTGTAGGTGGGTGAGTGTTTGGTGGGGATACGGGGAGGGTTTTGTAATCGGGGTTTGGTGTGGTTTTGTGGTGGGGATCTTTGGTGGTTGTTTGGAGTTTTTTAGTGGGAGGTTTTTGCATGGCGAGGATCATGATGTTGTCTAGCTTGGTGGTGGTTGCCAAGGCTTCTAATGGCTCTTCCTCAGGCTTGCATGTGCAACAGACGAAGATGTTCTATGCAAGTGAGGGTTCGAAATTGAAGAAAATTAATGGTTGTTGGCCTCGAAGCCAAGATCGGTCGATTTTGGTCCTTTCTCCTGATTCAGTTGTCGAGGATGTTTTGTATTGGAGCTTTCATGCTCTCATTTGCAAGTTTCTTGGGATTCATATTTCATTGTCCCCCTTGGAAGCTTGGATCAGGTGGACATGGCAGATCGAAGGAGATATGGAGATTATGCTTGCCGCTAACAGTTATTTTATGGTTGTTTTCACCAATATGATTGATAGTAATTGGGTTTTTGAAGGAGGTCCATATTTCTATAATCATGTTGGGTTGTTTATTAAACCCTGGCATATGGGTTTCAATTCAGCTGAAGAGATACCTTCACGGGTTCTTGTTTGGGTTCAACTACCATAGCTCCCTCTGGAGTTTTGGAGAGAAGATATTTTGTAACAAATTGGTACTCTATTGGGTAAGCCTGCAATGGCTGCCCAACAAACCCTTGACAGAAAGGTGATTTCTTTCGCTCGTATTTGTGTGGAGGTTGACTTGAATAATCCCCTACTAGATTCATTGGAGATATGTCTTGGCTCTTCTTTATGGATTCAATAGTTAGATTATGAATCTCTCCCTTTTTGATGCCGACTATGTCACGAGTATGACCATCTTCAATGACATTTCCCTAAGGTTCATAAAGAAGCTCGCTCCACTAACTGTAATGACCTGACACTTTGGTAAAATAAAAATTTCCAAATTTACATCAACGAGTAAATAAATGTGCTAACAAGTCATTGCAATATAATTTTTCTTTCCTTTATTGATAATATATGAAAAATATATCATATTAAAATTATAATAAAGATTCATTTTCATTACAATAACATCACAAGTTCACGTAATGAGAAAACATACCTTAACTATCATAGCTCCAATGAGCTTTGGAACAAATAGTCGTAAGAAGGTCCAGGAATCTATCCATTCAAATCTTGGTGCGCCAGTAGCCTTTAGAGGAGGAGAAGCATCACATGGGCACTTTTCCACCAACCATGGACTTATAATGCAGTCCCCCACACATCTCTCATTTGATAGATGGCCCTCCCTTCAACGAAGAGATTGGTTGGGTAACCGATACTGTAAACCAACTAAGCATAGTGTTGTGTCCTACACAACTAGAACCTCGTTGTTTCACAATCTCATACTAGTACAAGGATCATGATGAACTAGTAGTGTAGTCTCAAACATCACATAGTATAAGTGGATGTCATACATTTCACTACTTTGATCAAAGAGTTCTCATTCAGTACTTCAAATGAAGGTCATCTATCATATACACTACTCAGGGCCAATTTGACTTAGGGCTATATTACACTATGCGTAGGTCTTTGTCCTTCACTGGGTAATCCATACCCCAGACATCCTACAACAAACTAAACTACTAGAAATGAAACAACATAACAAGAAATCACAAATTCCCATCCTATACTGGACATCTTCATCCTAGGAGTATCTCAAGTTGTCTAAGTTAACCTAATAACTTAAGCTGTGGGTCATTACTTGACTTAATGCCTTCATTTCCGTCCTAGTATTTAGTAACTAATTACAACCATATTCTCCTTATATGGAGATCATATAAATGAAGCAAAACATAACAATTATGCATATTCAACTTTTAAATAATTTACTTCCTTGGTGCAACTACATGTAGTTCATAGAATTAAATCACTTTAAATAGAAATACATATCATAATGCAAATACCTAACTATGCACAATCAGTGATTGCATTCCCAAAAATATAGAATGAATTACTATTGGAAACAATAGTAGAAGAATATCCCATGCTTGGTTTAATTTTTTCTCCAACGATGATGGATTGATCAGTACTTGCAACACTTCCAGACTATCAACAATCCTTCAAAAAAACTTTATTTCTCTCTCAGAAAATGAACACTCAATAATTGATATACAACTGGTAATTGATTTCAGCTTCTCAATTATAATCTCAGAAATTATGATGATGGTTTCTCTTTCAGCAACATGAAGAAATGTCACTCAAAAAATATAATGATTTTTCTCTCAAAAATAGCTAATGATTGCTCTTAGAAATAGATAATGATTGCTCTCAAAAATAATGCTGCAAATTCCTCAATTGTTGGTGGGTAGCAAGATGAGTGAATAATCAAAAAATGGTGAAGTGGTGTTTGCAAACAAGAACGAAGCAGCTATTTATACAACCCAAATCTTCCAACGTATCCCACAAAGTAAGGTAGGGGTTCTACCACCTCTATCACAGAAGAATTCAACTTACACAAATGTCACTTATTCCCCATTTAAAATTCGACAGCAGTTGAAGACCAATTCAGAAACACATGATGAATTTACACCTATGGGTTAAACTTCCATATGTGGTAGATTGTATATTTTATAGAGAAAAGGTCATTTAGGGAATTATGTACTCATAGCTAGTTTCGCCTATTTTTTGGGTTGAGTCGATTAACTCTTTTACTGTATTGAATTTGTCAAGCTTTATATTCGACCAAGTCAAAGCTTAGACACTTTTATTGGATTATCCCTTGTGTTGCAGGTGGCGCGTGATTCCTCAAAGCTGTATCAATTTCAAACTCAGATTTTTGTTTCCTCCAGTTTAATCGATATGATATATCGATTCAATAATTATTTGTTTTCAATGTTCAATAATATGACTCGGGAAATATATCGATTCACCGGGTTAAAAATAATAAATATTTTGATTAAACTTTATGAAGAATGATGTATTTCCAAATACATTACTTTATTGCATTCGATTTTCCATGGTTAATAATTAAAAATATTTGGTTGGGTTTAGTATTAACCCGATTCCTCGTGGTGAAATAAGAAACAAGTCAATTTGTTATGCGGGTGTCCACATTAGAAAAATAATTCGATTTTCCAAATGTGAGATGATAATTTAAATCAATGATTTCATTCACATTAAATATTAAATATTAAATCTCTTGATGGAAATAATTCAATTTCCAACTATGAGAATTTAATATTAAAAATATATATTCTATTTATTTATATATTTAGTATAATAAATAATATACATATATATTTATTTAAATTGCTTCAAACAATATATATATAAATATGTATAATATTAATATATATTTACACACACACACACACGAATATATATTTCATTATAAGCATATCGTAAGCCAGTCAACATATCCGATATATACATATATACATATATTTGTATATGTAAAATTGTTAGGCAATAATAATAATATTATCAATATCCACATATAATAAGTTGTGTACATATATACATGTTTATATGTCTATAAATATTTATCTATGTGCATGTATATGTATGCATACCATATCAAACCATCTGTATGGCATATCCTTTAGCCAGCTTACGCTTATATCGATATGTATATAGCTATGGATACGTGTATATACTATACACATGTATATATGTTCACTTTTGATTACTTACATATATTCACGTTACCATCATAATGATCGTAATACCACAAGATAGATAAACATCACTCATAAGGCGTAAAGAAGTAGACACGACACCTAATGCCAATATATGAGCTATAGATGACTTATCTAGAACCAACATATCTAACTCAGTTTACTCAATCTACAAACATGTGTTTGTATGCTCAGATAGTTCACATCACCGGTTAACCAACCAAGCTCCTATCCCAAGTGATACTTCCTCTCCCCCTAGAGAATGAACATTTTCCTGCAACCACTAGCACATACCTTAGCAGTCCTTTGTTCACGATAATTAAGTAACATATATATATAAACATCTTTAAAGTTTAGAATAACAATACTTCAGTAACCATCTATTCACATATATGTAATATTTCACCATGAATAACATTAATTGAGATAACATCAAATGAAACAATGTCAAATGAGATAACATACATATTGATAACAAGGTACAAGCATCTCCAGATTTCACATCACACTCATATTTACCCTATATAGTAGCAGTAAATAGTAACCTCACAATTTGGGATGTAACATACTTCCCCCCTTTTGAATCATCACCCCCAATGATCTATAGCCTTTTAACATACAGTTAAAGTCAAATATAGTTTTACTTTCAATTCTCAAAATACGTAAGATTTACTAAAAATTCATCCTATATAGTACCCTTGTCCTTCCTAGACCTTTCTTCGAGTGTCCTCACTGACGCATAGGGAAAACTTGTATGCCTCACACATACTTACTCTCCCAAAGAGTTTTATTGCAAATACTCAAATCCACTATATAATAATAACTATACATAGTGATCGGAAATCATTGGCCCATGAATTTATCCTTAGTATAATCCAAATAGAAAAGGGATACCGATGTATTGTGCACTACATCGTGGGTCCAATCCTTCTCCTTTTGTATTTACACTTTTAGAAAAATCATAAACCGAGTCTATCCGTCACTCACACATCCATTTTCCTTATCATAAAGTACTTTTTCTAGATTACTTGTCCACAATTAGGATAAAAAATCCTACAAGTCAAGTTTCTGAAAAGCGTTGGTTACTTCGATGAGTTTTGTCCACTAGAACATTATGTCAGTTCTACTAACATAGACAGATTGATTTGTCTTGTGTTCTATCACTTTCCTTTTGGAATCTCAATAGAGTTACATGTCCTACCGATGATGACATCTAGTCATCATTTCTTGGCATACTAGACATTACCTTGCTACATTTCGTGCAACTTCTTACTCTATCTTCTTCTAGATTATAGTGGATCATCATTTGACAATTCCCTTTGTCATTCTGATGTCCTAACTCTAACATTATTTTCCTCATTTCCATTCTTGAATCTTCCAAATTTTTGATACATAGGTTCTTTTATATCCATTAATAGTCTATTCTATGACTAAATGAAAACCTATTTTGATCTCATGCCACCTTTAATTCCTATGTAATAATGGTTATAATTTTTGTGGAGATAAGTCCTATCTATCTTAGGACATCCATTCCATGGATCTCTTTTGTCCTTGGATTATTTTCAAAGATGCATTCCATCTTTCATTTCAATCTTAATTTTTTCTGATAAAAAATGGTACTAATTTTGAGTATTAATCCACTCTCTTCCTTCCCCCCTTAGTGTTTCCACAAATTTCAATCTACTCAAGTTGAAATCTTAGTGAACACTCACTTCTTTGAAAGAATTTTTCATTCCTTGTTGTTGACTTTCCATTACCTTCTTTTGCCTTAATGGTATACATTAAATATGCTTTTCCCATAGTTAGATTCTTCATTGCTTTCTATCTCACAGATTCAACATATTGGATCTTCCAATAGGAGATCTAATGAATAATCAACAACTTTAGGAGTTTAAGTAGCACACTAATATTCCTCATTTCTTTCCAATATCATTTTTGGTGGAGGAATATCCATACTTTCAATATATTGTTGATTGATGCACCTTTCCGCTCAGAGTGTTGTTTCACTTGCAAATTCTATTGAACTGATGCAAAGTGCCACGTTGCATTCTATTTCCTTTTGGAACCACTAATCATATGTTTTTTTTCAAGAACATGTTAATGAGTCCGTCTTATAATTCCAATTAATCTATGTTCTATCCAAGCCTTTGTTAGCCTAGCCTAGTTTACCTTTATAGGTTTCTCTCATAATTAATTTTCAAATTCCTTAGTTCCAATGCTTGGAATCCTATTCTCTTTTAACCTCTAGAGATACCAAAGTTGTTTGGTCTCTTTTTCATATCCTAATCAAAACTCCAATAATCCCATTGATTTTGGTTGGTGGAATCATGCCCGCATTGTTGATTACTTTGTTTGTGTCCATTTTGGTCTTTTTTCATTTTTCCTCGATACTAACTCTTTTCTTGCAAGATCCTATCTTTACACAAGATTTTATTTCATGAGTTCTCCAGCCCTTGTGGATACTTCATTCATTGACTTCCTACTTCTATTTAATTTATGCAAAATTTGTATACACATAGATTCGTAGGTGTTTCACTAAATCCAGAAATTCTTGACTCTTCACATTTGTAGGTTGCTACAATTAAGGTTATCTCATTCCTTCTCATTCCCTTAGAGTCTTATAGCTATATTGTAGGATAAGGTACATACTAGTTATTCTTCCTAACCTTCCTACATAACTTGATTGCATAATCTTCTACAATCCTAGGTATTGTCATAAGTTGTTGGTTTAGGAATTTTCTGATTCCAGGGATAATCCTTAACTAATCCCAATTTACACAAGTTACTAAGGTTCTCATCTTCCTTTTCACTTCACTAAGTTCTTTTTTCTTGCCATTGTGGCATAAATTTTTTTCAACCACTATCTTCTGCTAAGGTTTACATATTGCTGCATAAAGATCTCATAGTTTTTAGTATAGAACCTAGTAGCTTTGATACCACATGTAATGACTCGACCCTTTGGTAAAATAATTTTTTTCGAATTTACATCAACGAGTAAATAAATGTGCTAACAAGTCATTGCAATATAATTTTTCTTTACTTTATTGATAATATATGAACAAGATATCATATTAAAATTACAATAAATATTCCTTTTCATTACAATAACTTCACAAGTTCACGTAACGAGAAAACATACCTTTCATAGCTCCAATGAGCTTTAGAATAAATAGTAGTAAGAAGGTCCAAGAATCTGTCCTTTCAAATCTTGGTGCGCCAGTAGCCTTCAGAGGAGGAGAAGCATAACTCAGGCACTTTTCTGCCAACCAAATACTTACAATTCTTTCCTTTGCACATCTATCATTTGATAGATGGCCCTCCCTTCAATGAAGATATTGGTTGGGTAACCGATACTGTAAACCAACTAAGCATAGTGTCGTGTCCTACACAACTAGAACCTTGTTGTTTCACAATCTCAGACTAGTACAAGGATCATGATGAACTGATAGTGTAGTCTCAAACATCACATATTCTAAGTGGATATCGTACATTTAACTACTTTGATCAAAGTGTTCTCATTCGGTACTTTGAATGAAGGTCATCTATCATACACACTACTCAGGGCTGATTTGACTCAAGGCTATCTTACACTACGCGTAGGTCTTTTTCCTTCACTGGGTAATCCGTACCCCAGACATCCTACAACAAACTAAACTACTATAAATGAAACAACATAAAAAGTAATCACAAATTCCCCTCCTATACTGTACATCTTCATCTTAGGAGTATCTCAAGTTGTCTAAGTTAACCTAATAACTTAAGTTGTGGGTGATTACTTGACTTAATGCCTTTATTTCCATCCTAGTATTTAGTAACTAATTACAACCATATTCTCCTTATATGGAGATCATATCAATGAAGCAAAATACAACAAGTATGCATATTCAACTTTTAAATAATTTACTTCCTTGGTGCAACTACATGCAGTTCATAGAATTAAATCACTTTCAATAGAAATACATATCATGATACAAATACCTAACTATGCACAATCAGTAATTACATTCCCAGAAATATATAAAGAATTACTATTGGAAACAATAGTAGAAGAATATCCCATGCTTGGTTTAAGTTTTTCTCCAATGATGATGGATTGGTCAGTATTTGCAGCACTTCTAGACTATCAGCAATCCTTCAAAATAACTTTGTTTCTCTCTCAAAAAATGAACACTCAATAGCTGATATACAATTGGTAATTGATTTCAGCTTCTCAATTATAATCTCAGAAATTATGATGATGGTTGCTCTTTTAGCAACATGAAGAAATGCCACTGAAAAAATATAATGATTTTTCCCTCAGAAATAGCTAATGATTGCTCTTAGAAATAGATAATGATTCCTCTCAGAAATAATGATGCAAATTCCTCGATTGCTGGTGGGTAGCAAGATGAGTGAATAATCAAAAAGTGGTGAAGTGGTGTTTTCAAACAAGAACGAAGCTGATATTTATACAGCCCAAAGCTTCCAACGTATCCCACAAAGTAAGGCAGGGGTTCTACCACCTCTATCATAGAAGAATTCAACTTACACAAATGTCACTTATTCCCCATTTAAAATTCGACAGCAGTTGAAGACCAATTCAGAAACACATGATGAATTTACACCTACAGGTTAAACTTCCAGATGTGGTGGATTGGATATTTACAGAGAAAAGGTCATTTGAGGAATTATGTACTCATAGCCAGTTTTGCCCATTTTTCAGATTGAGTCGATTAACTCTTTTACTGTATTGAATTTGTCAAGCTTTATATTCGACCAAGTCAAATCTTAGATGATTTTATTAGATTATCCCTTGTGTTTCAGGTGACGCGTGATTCCTCAAAGCTGTATGCATTTCAAACTCAGATTTTCGTTTCCTCCAGTTTAATCGATATGATATATCGATTCAATAATTTATTTTTTTAAATGTTTAATAATATGACTCAAGAAATATTTCGAGTCACTAGGTTAAACATAATAAATATTTCGATTAAACTTTATGAAGAATGATGTATTGCCAAATACATTACTTTATTGCATTCGATTTTCCATGGTTAATAATTTAAAATGTTTGACTGGGTTTAGTATTAACCCGATTCCTCATGGTGAAATAAGAAACAATTCAATTTCTTATGCGGGTGTCCACATTAGAAAAATAATTCGATTTTCCAAATGTGAGATGATAATTTAAATCAATGATTTGATTCCCATTAAATATTAAATATTAAATCTCTTAAGGGAAATAATTCGATTTCCAACTATGATAATTTAATATTAAAAATATATATTATATTATATATATATCTAGAATAATAAATAATATATATATATTTATTTAAATTGCTTCAAACAATATGTATATATGTGTGTATTACTTTACTATAATATATATGTATAATATTAATATATATTTACACAAAGACATATATATATATATATTCCATTATAAGCATATCATAAGCCAGCTAGAATATCCGATATGTACATATATACATGTTTATATGTCTGTATATATTTCTCTATGTTCATGTATATGTATGTATACCATATCAATGCATCTGTATGACATATCCTTTAGCCAGCTTATGCTTATATTGATATGTATATACCTATGGATACGTGTATATACTATACACATGTATATGTTCACTTTTGATTACTTAAATCCATTCACGTTACCATCATAATGATTGTAATACCATAAGACAGATAAACATCACTCATAAGGCATAAAGAAGTAGGCACGACACCTAATGCCAATATATGAGCTACAAATGACTTATCTAGAAGCAACATAACTAACTCAGTTTACTCAATCTACATAGACATGTGTGTATGTTCAAATAGTTCACATTACCGATTAACCAACCAAGCTCCTCTCTTGAGTGAAACTTCCCCTCCCCCTAGAGAATGAACATTTTCCTGCAATCACTAGCACATACCTTAGCAGTCCTTTGTTCACAATAATTAAGCAACATATATATAAACATCTTTAAAGTTTAGAATAAAAATACTTCAATAACCATATATTCACATATATGCAATATTTCACCATGAATAACATCAATTGAGATAACATCAAATGAAAAAATGTCAAATGAGATAACATACATATTGATAACAAGGTACACATCTTATTGACTAAAGATGACAACGGCTTTGCAATGGCTGAGCGGGAAGCCAAATTTGAAAATTTTGGGTGTCGACGATGGTGATGATCCGGATCTTGACGATGATGGTTGGGTCCTCTGGCTTGATGTGTGTGGTTGTTTGGCTACTCCCATCCTTGGGTAGTTCTTTCCTACTTTTGCGGTGGATTCTGGTGCTCCCAGACTTGCGCGGCGGTGTCTCCTGTGTGGGACTATTTCTTTGGTCGGTGATGCGCTTTGTGGGCAAGCTTCATGTGTTTGCTCTCATGGCTCTTGGGTGGGTTGGGCGTATCTTCCAATTGTGGTTGAACCTATCTTCATGGGTCCGGGTGTGGGCTCAACTTCTCTTTCTGTTTGGGGTTGGGTTTGTTGCCTTCCCCTTTGTTCTTGGTCTTGACTTCTATTGTGGGTGTGCAGAATGTCTTCACCTCTAGCCCTGTGTGGGTTAGGTGTCTTTGTGGTCCTTCATTATGGAGGTTTGTTCTGGTCATGTAGGGGTCCTCCCCCCGAGTCTCTGATGGTGTGTGAAGTTGTCCTTGCTCTGGCTACTAGTTCTTGTGATGGATGGGTGGCTCGAGTGTGATTCCTATACTCCGTTAGTTGTTCTTTGGCCTTTGTGTCTGGTGTTGGGTTTCTGTAGAAGTTCATTTTTTCTCTTCTTGATGAGGGTTGTTATTGTGTGGAATGGGGAGTTTGCTTTTGTGGCTCCTCTCTCAGTGTGTGGTTGTGGCTGGGTTCTCCGGTTGGTGTGCTTTGTTCTATGTTTGGTTGTTGTGGGGGTCCTTTTACTGACCACTAGTTCTTTCTTGGGGCCTAGTTTGGTTGGTTGGTCCCCTATGGTAATGCTTTGGTGGAAGCCTACAGGGGTTTCAATGGTTTTTTTCTTGGGTCCTATTTGGTTGGCCCAATCTTGGGTTTTTTTATGCCTTTGGCTGGGTGGTTTTCTCCTTGTAGTATGTTCCCTATGCCAGTTATGCTGCTAGATATTTTGTTTTTCCTTCCTACTGTCACTGGTCTCGACCATTCTCTTTAGCTGACTTCTTTTGAGGTGGAGTCTACTTCTATTGAGGGGAATCCCACTCCTATTGAGGTGGAGTTTGTGGTTGTCTTGATGGCGGAGTGTTCTTTCCTCTCTTACAAGTTCCTATTGAGGTGGTTCTTGTTAGCGCAGGTGAGTGGTGACTTTGGTTTGGAAGGTTTTCATTTTATCCACTCCTATAAAGGGGATCCCTCTCCTTTTGAGGTGGAGCTTGGTTTGGTTTTCCTGGTGGGTGGGTGCTGCAAGTTGACCAATCTTGTTCTTTGTTCTTCTTTGTTATCCTTCTCTGGTGAGCCTTATTTTTGTGGCTGGTTGATTGATGTTTGGATGGCCTGCTTTGGCTCGGCTGTTGCTACTATTTTAGTGAAACCCTCTCCATTAGAGGTGTTTCCTGGTTGGTCAATGTTGTTTGGAATTTGGCTATCTGCTGGTGAGGGTGTTTTTTCCCCTTTTGTTGATAAGAATGTGGTGGGATCTGTTCTTTCTAATTTGAGCGGAAGGAATGCTGCTAACCAACTATTACAGGTGGTTAATGGCTTGGCTGATCCTGGTTGTCAACAGGGCTTGATAAGTGGTGGGTTGTTTCATGGCTCTGAAAGTTGCTCTGCAGCTTTGTATGATTCTTACCACTCTCTTGGTAAGAATTTGTTAGGCTCTCTATTGTTTGATTCAAATGGAAGGTCTATTGCAGCGCATCTGCAACATGTGTTTAGTGGCCTGGTGGTTTCAGGAAATCTCGTGGTCCTATAGTGTTGTGAGTTTTCTAGTTCTATAGGACTGGTTTTTTTCCTTTGTGGTCAGTTACTGTTGGTTATGGTTCCAAGTTTGGGTTGCTAGTTGGTCTTTAACTCATGACTATTGTTGGTCCTGAGTGTGTCGTTGCTCCTGGTCACTGATGGTCAGGTGCTATTTGTGTCTCTGTTGCTCTTCCGCGGTGTTTCCCCTAGTGTTGTTTCTTTGGCACTGTCTATGTGTTGTAAAAGGTTCTTGGTCCTTTCAAAACCTTGCTTACCTTATCAAAAACAAGGTACAAGCATCTCTAGATTTCACATCACACTCATATTTATCCTATATAGTAGCAACAAATAGTAACCTCACAATTTGGGATGTAACATACCACCCCCCTTATGAATCATCGCCCCTAATGATCTATAGCCTTTTAACATACTGTTAAAGTCAAATATAGTTTTACTTATAATTATGAAAATACGTAAGATTTACAAAAGATTCATCCTATTTAGTACCCTTGTCCTTCCTACACCTTGCTTCGGGTGTCCTCACTATCGCATAGGAAAAACTCGTATGCCTCACACATACTTACTCTCCCAAAGAGTTTTATTGCATATACACAAATCCAATATATAATAATAACCATACATAGTGATCGGAAATCATTGGCCCATGAATTTATCCTTAGTATAATCCAAATAGAAAAGGGATAACGATGTATTGTGCACTACATCGCGGGTCCAATCCTTCTCCTTTTGTATTTATACTTTTAAACAGCTCATAGATCGAGTCCTTCCGTCACTCACACATCCATTTTCCTTATCATAAATTACTTGTCCACAATTAGGATTAAAAATCCTACAATTCAAGTTTCATAAAAGCGTTGGTTACTTCAATGAGTTTTGTCCACTAGAACATTATGTCAGTTCTACTAACATAGACAGATTGATCTATCTTGTGTTCTACCACTTTCCTTCTGGAATCTCAAGAGAGTTACATGTCCTACCGATGATGACATCCAGTATTCATTTCTTGGCATACTAGACATTACCTTGCTACATTCCATGCAACTTCTTACTCTATCTTCTTCCAGATTATAGTGGATCCTCATCCTACAATTCGCTTTGTCATTTTGATGTCCTAACTTTGACATTATTTTCCTCATTTCCATTCTTGAATCTTCCAAAATTAGGATACATAGGTTCTTTTATATCTATTAATAGTCTATTCTATGACTAAATGAAAACCTATTTTGATCTCATGCCACCTTTAATTCCTATGTAATAATGGTTATAAGTTTTGCGGAGATAAGTCCCATTTATCTTAGGACATCCATTATGTGGATTTCTTCTGTCCTTAGATTATTTTCAAATATGCATTCCATCTTTTAACTCAATCTTAATTTTCCTTGATAAAAATTTGAACTAATTTCGAGTATTAATCCACTCTCTTCCTTCCCCCCTTAGTGTTTCCACAACTTTCAATCTACTCAAGTTGAACTCTTAGTAAACACTTTCTTCTTTGAAAGATTTTTTCATTCCTTGTCATTAACTTTCCATTACCTTCTTTTGCCTTAATGGTATACATTAAATATGCTTTTCCCATAGTTAGATTCTTCATTGCTTTCTATCTCACAGATTCAACATATTGGATCTTCCATTAGGAGATCTAATGAATAATCAACAACTTTAGGAGTTTAAGAACTACACTAATATTCCCCATTTATTTCCAATATCCTTTTTGGTGGAGGAATATCCATACTTACAATACATTGTTGATTGATGCACCTTTCTGCTCAGAGTTTTGTTTCACTTGCAACTTCTATTGAACCGACGCAAAGTGCCACGTTGCATTCTATTTCATTTTGGAACCACTAATCATATGTTGTTTTTCACGAACATGTTGATGAGTTCATCTTATACTTCCAATTAACCTATGTTCTATCCAAGCCTTTGTCAAGCTATCCTAGTTTACCTTTATAGGTTTCTCTCATAATTACTTTTCAAATGCCTTAGTTCCAATGCTTGGAATCCTATTCTCTTTTAACCTCTAGAGATACCAAAGTTTTTTGGTCTCTTTTTGATATCATAATCAAAACTCCAATAATCCTATTGATTTTGGTTGGTGGAATCATGCCAATGTTGTTGATTACTTTGTTTCTGTCCATTTTGGTATTTTTCATTTCTCCTCGATACTAACTCTTTTCTTGCAAGATCCTATCTTTACACAAGATTTTATGTCATGAGTCCTCCAACCCTTGTGGATACTTCATTCATTGAATTCCTACTTAGATTTAATTTATGTTGACTTTGTATACACATAGATTCATAGGTGTTTCACTAAATCTATAAATTCTTGACTCTTCACATTTGTAGGTTGCTACAATTAAGGTTATCTCATTCCTTGTCGTTCCCTTAGAGTCTTATAGCTATATTGTAGGATAAGGTACATACTAGTTATTCTTCCTAACCTTCCTACATAACTTGATTTCATAATCTTCTACAATCCTAGGTATTGTCATAAGTTGTTGGTTTAGGAAAATTTTGATTCCAGGGATAATCCTTAACTAATCCCAATTTACACAAGTTACTAAGGTTCTAATCTTCCTTTTCACTTCTCTAAGTTTTTTTCTCTTGCCATTGTGGCATAAGAAATTTTCAACCATTATCTTTTGATAAGGTTTACACATTGTTGCGTAATGAGCTCATAGGTTTCAATACAAAACCTGGTAGCTTTGATACCACATGTAATGACCCGACCCTTTGGTAAAATAAAAATTTCTAAATTTACATCAACGAGTAAATAAATGTGCTAACAAGTCATTGCAATATAATTTTTCTTTCCTTTATTGATAATATATGAACAATATATCATATTAAAATTATAATAAGGATTCATTTTCATTACAATAACTTCACAAGTTCACATAACAAGAAAATATACTTTAACTATCATAGCTCCAATGAGCTTTAGAACAAACAGTAGTTAGAAGGTCTAGGAATCTGTCCTTTCAAATCTTGGTGCGCCAGTAGCCTTCAAAGGAGGAGAAGCATCACTCAGGTGATTTTCTGTCAACCACAGACTTATAATGTGGTCTCCCACACATCTATCATTCGATAGATGGCCCTCCCTTCAACAAAGAGATTGGTTGGGTAACCGATACTTTAAACCAATTGAGCATAGTGTTGTGTCCTACACAACTAGAAACTTGTTGTTTCACAATCTTATACTAGTACAAGGATCACAATGACCTGATAGTGTAGTCTCAAACATCACACAGTCTAAGTGGATGTCGTACATTTCACTACTTTGATCAAAGAGTTCTCATTCAGTACTTCGAATGAAGGTCATCTATCATATACACTACTCAGGGCTGATTTGACTTAGGGCTATCTTACACTACATGTAGGTCTTTGTCCTTCATTGGGTAATCCATACCCCAGACATCCTACAACAAACTAAACTAATAGAAATGAAATAGCATAATAAGTAATCACAAATTCCCCTCCTACACTGGACATCTTCATCAGGTAGGAGTATCTCAAGTTGTCTAAGTTAACCTAATAACTTAAGCTATGGGTCATTACTTGACTTAATGCCTTCATTTCCGTCCTAGTATTTAGTAACTAATTACAACCATATTCTACTTATATTGAGATCATATCAAAGAAGCAAAACACATCAAGTATGCATATTCAACTTTTAAATAATTTACTTCCTTGGTGCAACTACATGCAGTTCATAGAATTAAATCACTTTCAATAGAAATACAGATCATAATGCAAATACCTAACTATGCACAATCAGTAATTGCATTCCCAAAAATATATAAAGAATTACTATTAGAAACAATAGTAGAAGAATATCCCATGCCTGGTTTAAGTTTTTCTCCAACGATGATGGATTGGTCAGTACTTGCAGCACTTCCAGACTATCAGCAATCCTTCAAAAAAACTTTGTTTGTCTCTTAGAAAATGAACACTCAATAATTGATATACAACTGGTAATTGATTTCATCTTCTCAATTATAATCTCAGAAATTATGATGATGGTTTCTCTTTCAGGAACATGAAGAAATGTCACTTAGAAAATATAATTATTTTTCTCTCAGAAATAGCTAATGATTTCTCTCAGAAATAGATAATGATTGCTCTCATAAATAATGATGCAAATTCCTCAATTGTTGGTGGGTAGCAAGATGAGTGAATAATCAAAAAGTGGTGAAGTGATGTTTACAAACAAGAAGGAAGTGGCTATTTATACAGCCCAAAGCTTCCAATGTATCCCACAAAGTAAGTTAGGGGTTCTACCACCTCTATCACAGAAGAATTAAACTTACACAAATCTCACTTATTCCCCATTTAAAATTTGACAGCAGTTGAAGACCAATTCAGAAACACATGATGAGTTTACACCTACATGTTAAAATTCCAGATGTGGCGGATTGGATATTTACAAAGAAAAGGTCATTTGAGGAATTATGTAATCATAGACATTTTCGTCCATTTTATGGGTTGACTCGATTAACTCTTTTACTGTATTGAATTTTTCAAGCTTTATATTCGACCAAGTCAAAGATTAGACACTTTTATTGGATTATCCCCTGTGTTTCAGGTGACACATGATTCCTCAAAGCTGTATGCATTTCAAATTAAGATTTTCATTTCCTCTAGTTTAATCGATATGATATATCGATTCAATAATTATTTGTTTTAAATAACATTCAATAATATGACTCAGGAAATATTTTGATTCACCAGGTTAAAAATAATAAATATTTTGATTAAAATTTATGAAGAATGATGTATTGCCAAATACATTACTTTATTGCATTCGATTTTCCATGGTTAATAATCTAAACTATTTGGCTGGGTTTAGTATTAACCTAATTCCTCATGGTGAAATAAGAAACAAGTCAATTTCTTATGGGGGTGTCCACATTAGAAAAATAGTTCGATTTTCCAAATGTGAGATGATAATTTAAATCAATGATTTGATTCCCATTAAATATTAAATATTAAATCTCTTAAGGGAAATAATTTGATTTCCAACTATGAGAATTTAATATTAAAAATATATTATTTATTATACTAAATATATATTTATTTAAATTGCTTCAAACAATATATATGTGTGTATTACTTTACTATAATATATATGTATAATATTAATATATATTTACACACACACATATATATATATTCCATTATAAGCATATCATAAGCCAGTCAACATATCTGATATGTACATATATACATATATTTGTATATGTAAAATTTTTAGGCAATAATAATATAATATTATTAATATCCACATATAATAAGTTGTGTGCATATATACATGTTTATATGTCTGTATATATTTCTCTATGTGTACGTATATGTATGTATACCATATTGATGCATCCGTATGGTATATCCTTTAGCCAGCTTACGCTTATATCGATATGCCTATACCTATGGATATGTGTATATACTATACACATGTATATATGTTCACTTTCAATTACTTACATCCATTCATGTTACCATCATAATGATCATAATACCACAAGACAGATAAACATCACTCATAAGGCATAAAGAAGTAGACACAACACCTAATGCCAATATATGAGCTACAGATGACTTATCTAGAACCAACATAACTAACTCAGTTTACTCAATCTACAAAGATGTGTGTGTATGTTTAGATAGTTCACATTACCAGTTAACCAACCAAGCTCCTCTCTCGAGTGATACTTCCTCTCCCCCTGGAGAATGAACATTTTCCTCCAACCACTAGCACATACCTTAGCAGTCCTTTGTTCACGAAAATTAAGAAACATATATATATATAAACATCTTTAAAGTTTAGAATAACAATACTTCAATAACCATCTATTCACATATATGCAATATTTCACCATGAATAACATCAATTGAGATAACATCAAATGAAACAACGTCAAATGAGATAACATACATATTCATAACAAAGTACAAGCATCTCCAGATTTCACATCACAGTCATATTTACCCTATATAGTAGTAGTAAATAGTAACCTCACAATTTGGGATGTAACACCAACTCCCCATCTTCTTCAGATCTGTCGGTGGGAAAGTGCCCATGAGGGAGGGAGTTGTGGGCAAGGATAAGGATGGTTTTATGCCAGTTCAATCTAAGGCTAAAGGATGGGGTTTGAAGCAGAATTTGAAGGATCAATAGGTTGATGAGGGTTTTAACTGATTTGAAGTGTTAGATACTATTGACTTGGAGGAGGGGATTCCACCGACTATCACTCCTACAACTACTAGTGTGGGTATGGTGGTTGTGTCGGTTCCTGAGTCAGGTCAAGATTTATTTGTGGTGTCGGCTCCACAAAAGACCTTGAACAAACATATGCAAGATGATATTGTGTTGGCTGATTTGGCTAAGGAGGTTTTTGCTTCTAAGATAGGTAAGGGGTCTTCTCAGGGCTTGGGGCTACACCAGTGTCTCCTTAAGAAAGGTCCTCCTAATAACTCTTCAAAAGGGCGTAAGACGGATTTGGAGAATATTAAGGTTATTGGGGATTTGTTGGTGGAATCAGGGTCTATTAAACCCATTGATGCTCAATTTTCTTAATCCCCTCCATGATTATTCTCTCCTGGAATGTGAGCGGGTTGAATAGAACCTCTCATCAACAAGCTATTCATTATTTGGTTGTAGTTCATTCGCCAGACATCTTCTATGTTTAGGAGACTAAGGTCTTTGTTGATGTTATGCTTCAATTTGTTTCTCATATCTGGAACTTTGGTCAATGTCAGTGCATTGGATCTCAAGGAAATTCCAAAGGTTTGGCCCTTTTTGGGAATTCATGCAAGATTTCTCCTCTTTGGTGGATTTCTAGTCATTCCTCTATCTCCATGGTTTCTTCTTATTTGGATTCTGGTGAGACTATTCTTATTTCTAATGTTTATGCTCCAATTGGCATCCATGGTAAAATCCAACTTTGGGCACATATAAGGTATGTCTGTTCTTGTGTTCCCTATTTGCCTTGGATCTTAGGTGGTGATTTTAATTATGTGTTGAGTTTGGAGGAGGAAAGAGATGGTTTGCCTAGGTTAGGTCCTCCTTTTGATCTTTTTCGAGCTCAAGTGGATTCTTTGGGTTTAGTGGATGTTAAGCCCTCTAATGGGATTTTCACTTGGAATAATAGACAGAGTGGGCATGAAGCAATCTCTGAGTAGTTGGATAGGTTTCTTGCAGATCCTATTTTTGGGTTGGTGGGGGCTTGGTTACTAGTTCATAAATTCTTGATTGGAGAGGTTCTGATCATTGGCCCATTAAATTTTTTGCTTCTTCTTTTGCTGCTCCTAAGAATCCTCCCTTTAAATTTCAGCTTATGTGGCTTCAGGATTCTTTTCTGTATGACTTAGTGGCCAAGTGGTGGAGAGAGGGTGAACCGGATTTTGGGACAGCCATGTACTTCTTTGTTCATAAACTTCAATATGTCAAATATCACCTTAAGAGATGGAACAAGCTCTGTTTCGGTAACCTTTAGTCCAAGAAGATGGAAGCTCAAGACCATCTTGCTGTGATTACTCGCCAAATTCAAGATAGTGGTTTCTCGAAGGCTCTTGGAAGAGCGGAGTCCTAGGAAATGTGACATGTGGAAGAATGGGAGCTTCGTGAAGAGATTTATCAGAAACAAAAGGATCAAATTGATTGGCTCCAGGAAGGGGATAGGAATACTACTTTTTTTCATCACTTTATCCAAGCTCATCATAACAAGGGGTACATTTCTTCTCTGGTTACTTCTGAAGGTCTGCAAATTTCCTCTTTGTTGGCTTTGTCCTAAGAGGCTTGTCAGTTTTACTTTTCTCTTTTTGTTGAAGATTCCCCTCCTATTGATGACGAGGAGAATTTGATCCTTTCTTGCATTCCCTCCCTGATCACCAATGCGATGAATGATTCTCTCATTCATCTGATTTTGATGCCTGAGTTAGAAGAGGTCATGTTTGGGATGAACAAAGGTAAAGCTCCAAGTCTGAATGGTCTTCCTATTAAGTTTTTTCAGGAGTTTTGGGATATTATCAATCTTGATCTGTTGGAGGTTATTCAGGAGTCTCTTTGTAGTAAGAAGATTCTTCATGCCCTGAATTCAACCTTCTTGGTTCACATCCCCAGAAAGGAAGGTGTTGATAAGCTTGACTTGTTTTGACCTATTGCTCTTTGTAATGTGGTGAATAAGATTATCACTAAATTGATTGCAAAGAGGCTCAAAAATTATCTTCCTGTTGTGATCTCTTAAGAGCAAGGAGGTTTTACGGCTGGCAAATAAATTTTGGATGGGGTGGTGGTGGATTTTGAGGTTATTCATTGTATGGAAACTTCTAAGGACATATCTATGTTCATCAAGTTAGATATGTCCAAGGCTTATGATAGGGTCAAATGGAGTTTCCTTCAAAAAATCCTCTTAGCTTTTGGTTTTAGTCCAAAATGGGTGAATTGGACCATGAGTTGTGTTACTTCTTCTTATTTCTCTGTTATTGTGAATGGAGAACCTTCAAAGCCTTTTGGTGCTTCTAGGGGCCTTCACCAAGGGGATCCTCTCTCCCCTTACCTATTTATTATTATGGTTGAGGGTCTTGGCCATTTTATTAAGTTCTGTGCTTCTCAGGGATTGATTCATGGGTGGCAATGGGACAATGGTTTGCCTCAACTCTCACATCTCCAATTTGTAGATGACACTTCTTATGGGATTGGCTCAACTTCGGGAAGCTGAATCTTTTAGACATGCCTTGGATACTTACCTTGCTGCTTTAGGTCAAAAAGTTAATGAGCATAAATCTTCTATTTTCTTCTTCAACACTCTGTCGGCTATTCAGTGACGTATTGCTAAAATTTTGCGATTTCAGATTGTGTCTCTTCCCTTTGTTTATTTGGGCATTCCTCTTTCTGTTGGTAGTCATCCCAAGTCCTCTTGGTAGATTTTGCTAGACAAGTTGCGGCAGAAGGTTAATCATTGGACTCACTATTGGTTATCTATTGTTTCTCGCTTGACTCTACTAAAGTCTGTTATTCAAGCCCTCCCTATCTACGGGTGTTTTTTCAAGCTGCTCCCATGTACTTTCTTTGAGAATTTGATGCTCTCTCTCAAAAATTTATTTGGAATGGCAATTTATCGACTACAAAATGGAGCTTTGTTAAGTGTGAAACTATGTGCAAACTTAAGGAAGAGGGCAGCTTTGGCTTGCGGTTTTCTATCTTGAATGGGTAAGCTCTTGCTGCTAATTTATATTGGCATTGGTGCTCTAGCCAGAATCATCTTTGGGCCTGTATTCTAACCCATAAGTATAGATTAAGAATGCTAATGTGTTTGATGTTCCTCACTTTCCTTTGGTTGGAATGGGCTCTATGATCTGGAATACTTTGAAACTGGGGGCTGAGTTGGTTAAGAATGGTCTCTTCTGGATATGTCATTCGGGATCACAAGCTCTTTTTTGGTTGGACTCGTGGGATGGTCATCCTTCTATCCTTTCTACTCATCCTCACCTTCAGCCACTTTGTGATACTTTTACTGCTACAGGTTGGGACATTGTTGATCATTATAAGATTTCTCATGATTGTGGGTTGGTTATTCGGTATCACTGGAAACTTCCTTCTGAATGGCCTCCTGGAGGATCTGTGAAAGATAGGGTTGAGTTGGCTCAGATTCTAGAGTCTCATGAGTGCAATAATTTGGTCAAGAATGATATTTTGGCATGGTCTAGTAGTGATTTGTCTAGAAATTTTTTTGTCTCTACAAGGTATATTGAGTTGGTGTAGCAGACTTTTGGGGACATTCGGGTTTCCTAGTGGAAGCAAGTTTGGTACAAGTTATCATGGTGCAAGTGCAATTTTTTCTTGCGGTTGGTGATCCACAATCGATGTCTTATTTGGGATAATTTATGCAAGCATAGTTTTTAGGGCCCTTCTATGTGTTTGTTATGTCATGCTAGTGAAGAGAGTGTCTCTCATCTCTTCTTCCAATGTTCCTTCACTAGACATATCTGGAATTTTTGGTGGGAGGTATGGAATCAATCCTATTGGCATGCCACGTCTTTGGTTGAGTTTTTTGTTTGATGGGGCAAGGCCCCCGTCAAAACCTCTTTTCTTCAGGTTGCTTGGGCTCTTGACCCTTCTTTTATTATTTGGCATATATGGTTGGAGAGGAATCGTCGAATCTTTCAAGATGTGTTATTGGGGGCCCAACACCTGTGGTGGAAGATTCTCCACTCTTTGGGGGAAATTATTTCGGAAAAGTGTGACCTGATAGAGGCTGTGGATCTTGCTAATGTTATTTGCTACACCCATCTCCATCTTCCTCCCCCACATGGATAACTCATGAGGAAGAGATGCAGGTACCCTCTACTGAAGATAAACATGGTGGGGAGGTGGAGTCCTCCTCCGCAAGGCATTCTAAAAATCAATACGGACGGGTCTTCACGGGGCAACCCTGGTCCTGGTGGCATTAGTGGAGTTGAAAGAGATAGCTTGGGGACTATTCAATTTATTTTTTATTTCTTTAAAGGTCATCATACCAATAATTTGATGGAGGCTTCAACTATTTTATATGTTGTGGAGTGGGCTTGTGCTCTAGGATGGAGGTGGCTTCTTTGTGAATCTGATTGACAGGTAGCAGTGCATTTGTTGAATCAGTGACATTCTGAGGATGTTAGTTGGAGGTTAGTCTTGGTGGTTGACCAGATTCTTCATTTGTGATTCGTTGGAGTCTGTTACTTTCACTCATATCCCTAGGGAGTGGAATGGTGTAGCGGATTGTCTAGACAAATAGGCTTCTAATCAAATGCAAAAATGGAATACTGGGGATAAGGATCAATTACCTATGGGTTTGTCTCATCAGTTGGATCGCTTAGTGGAACTTGATAGGGTTGTTTGATGCCTCTGCTTTATATTTCTTCTTGTTTGAATACATTTTAACCCCTCCTTTATTTCACAAATATGTTGGTTTGAACGGTTATGAATAAGAGGTAGAAATTTTTGAATTAAAACCAAGAAAATCACTTTGAAAGGGGGTGTAATAGCTGAGAAATAGAGGTGATTAAAAATTTAAAGATTAGTGATTAAGTTGAGTGCAAATTCTTACAAAATGGAGTTGAATGGTGAAATAAAAAATTATAGTTGGACATGGTTTTACTTGTAATTAGTTAGATAATCAATAAATAAATTACTTAAATTATCTTTGAATTTGTTTGCTAGTAGAATATGTAAATTGAATAAATGAAAATTGGTTCATGTGAATGTCTTGAGCTAGAAATTTCAATTTATTGTTAAATTCATTGAAATTTGATTTGCATCAAATTGGTATCAAAGCAAGAAAATATCTAAGAGGTTTGTGACCATGGTTGGAAGACCCTGAGAGGTGGTGTTGTAGGTAATTGGAAGAGAGAAGACTTGCAAGTGTAGAGGGAATCGACATGGAATACTAAGGACATGGACAAAGAGGACCACAAAATGATGACAATGCAATCATCATGGAGATGTTGAGAGGAATCACAATGATAATGGATGCAATTGAAATGGCGTAGTAAAGAGGAGTACCTATGGTAGATGTCAATGAGAATGAAGATGAAGTAGGTTCCCCTGAAATTGATTTGGAAAATGAAGGAGAGAATGTGGTACAGAGTATATTTTTGAAGGCGATAGTAAAGATTACTAGTAAATCCTTATAGACCCTCCTATTTACAAGGGAAATTTGAATTTTGAAGACTTGATCGATTGGATTTTAGAGATGGAGAAGTATTTTGTTTTTGAATCTGTCGAAGACCCAAAACAAGTTAAGTTTGCATGCACAAAGTTGAAAGGGCATGCTTCCCTATGGTGGAATCACGTGCAAATAGAAAGGTTGTGAAGAGGTAAAGACAAAACTAAATCTTGGGAGTGGATGTTGATGAAGATGAAAGAAAAATTATTTCTTGTAGATTACTAGGTAAGTTTGTTCAAACGTTGCAAAACTTGAAGAAAAGAGAGAATGTGCAAGAGTACACAAAGGAGTTTTACAAGTTGAACATATAAGTGAGACATGTAAAAGATGATATGGAAAAAGTATTGAGGTATGTGAATGAACTGCATAATTCTATTCAAGATGAGATGAGTATGATAAGAATAACCAATGTTGAAGAGGAAATACCAATATGCACTGAACTGGAAGAGAAAATAGCAAGAAGGAAAAAAATAACTCCCAAAGTAGAGGCAATTTTCATGTGAAAAAGCACAGGTCAGTAATGGTAAAAGTTATCACAATGTGAGATAAATCAAGCAAATCTCATACAAGCACACAAGAGGACAAAGGAAGAGGGGACTTCTCAAGAGGAAGAGGAGATTACTCTTGTGAAAGAGGGTCATTTGGAAGAGGTAGAGGAAGAGGTTTCAGTGGTACATGTTTCCAATGTGGAGAGATGAGACATCAAACATTTTAATGACCACAAATCTAGCATGATGGAGTAAAGGAAAAAGAGGCAAGAGTACATGTATTATAGGATAAAAATTAAGTAGAGACCTCACTAAAGCATGGAGAGGATCTTGAAGAAGGAAAACCAATAATATTTCAAAGGATTTTGTTCAATCTAAAAAAAGAAAGAAATTGGAACCAATTCAAAGATGAAATCTATTTCAAAACATGGTGCAAGGTGGGTGAAAAGTGTTGCAAGGTCATTGTGGACAACAATATCACTGATAACATAGTCTCTGAAGAGATGGTGGATAAGTTAAAGTTGAAGAGAACCAAACATCCCAACCCTTACTGATTTTTGTGGTTGCAAAAGGAGTGTTATTTGTTGGTGAATGAGCAATGTTTGGTAAGTTTTCAAATTGGTAATTATAAAGATAAAATATTGTGTGATGTGATGCAAATGAATGCATGTCATGTTCTTTTGGGAAGACCATGACAATTCGATAGAGAATTTGTTTATGATGGTAGATTGAATACATATGCAATAAAGAAGGACGTCAAAGAATATGTTTTAAACATGTTGAAGGATAGAGAATAGGAAGTGAGGAGCAACTCCAATATTTGTTGTGTTTCCAAGAAGCACTATTTGAAGGACTTGGAAAAAGAGGAAATATGTTTTGCAATCATGTCAAATCTTGCAGTAGTTGGGACAAGAGGATAAGAAAGAAGAAAAGAGGGAGTTTGCAGTTGATGTTGCAAGGTGTGCACCCTTGGTCTCCTTGTGTTGTGTGCAACACGTGAGTTTGTGACATGGCTTAACCACCTCCTATGGATTCATTAACTCTAGTGGTTGTATCGGGCATTAACAGGTCGATATTTTGGTGCAACGACAACCGTCTTTGCAAAAATTGGTATTAGAGCCTAGGTCATGGGTTCAAACCTCTTCCTAACATTGGGGGGATTGTTGCAAGGTGTGCACCCTTGGTCTCCTTGTGTTGTGCAGCACAACACTCGGGTTCATGGCATGGCTTAACCATCTCCCATAGATTCATTAACTCTGGCAGTTGTATCGAGCATTAATAGGTCAATCTTTTGATGCAATGACAATTGTCTTTGCAATAGTTGAAACATGTCTTTTTGAAGGCATGAAAGGGAGTAAACTGAAAGTTGCAGTTGAGAGTGAAGGAAGAAAAATTATAGCAAATAAAAAAGTAGACTACTAAAACTATTGAATACCACCACTACCAAACCAATGATTGGGAAAGGCAAAACAAATAAAAAATAGACTACGTCGAATTGCCTAAAACTCAACTTTAACTATTGAATACCATGATATTTATGATCTTGTAATCTATGGTAGGCTTAACTTAGAACTTAGATTTTCATGTGAGAATAAGGCTAGAATGCAAATTAAAACTAACAAAAGTAAAACATTACCAATCAGTAGTATCACTGCACCATGGGTGGTTCAATTGGGATGCATGATGTTCCTTGAAGTTTTTCCTTGCCCAAAATTTATCATGGTTTGTGACTAGAATTATGATGATAATAGAAATGAAATTGGTAAAAAAGATAGCCATGAAGAGATGTTACTCATTTTTGGAGAAGAATTCAAAAGGCTATTGGGGTCTCTAGCCGAATGTTTTGGAAATGTCCACAATGACCTAAAAAAAACTTTCTAATATTATGAAACAACCCCTCAAAATTTCAAAAATTCTTTACTGAAAATAATAATAATGTATGGTAATTTATTCAAAGAGAATCATAAACCTCCTTATAAAATTGAAAATTTTAAACCATGGGTTCAAGATACTATTTTCATGCTAAAATTTTGCCAAGTAGATTAGATAGCAATAGGGAAATGGGTGCAAGTTGTTGGTGTAAACAATTTCATTAGATAACTAGTTAAGTTGTCATCACTTTCTAGTTTGACCTATTCACATTTTCTTAAGTTCGTTTAGGTTATTCTAGAGTTTTGTCTCACCTCATGTGGTTGAGACAAGTGTTCTCACATTGTGAGACACCTCTTGCATGGTCACTTGGCACTCACTAGAACACATATCATGTGAGTTAACTAATGCTCCATTATTGAAGGGTTAGTCATTCATTGTGTTCAACTTGACTAACTTCACCACCTTACCTACATAAACAAGGTTACTATGTGCATTTAATTATTTCATCAATCTCTTTAATAATGTAAATTAGGTTCATTGTGTGCAAGTGTTTTTCTTAAAGTTTTTGATTTTTACTTTATGATCTTGGAAATCATAACATGATATCAGAACCATGCAGGCAAAACCCTTCCATAAAACTTGCATCTAGTCTAATCTAGAGTTCCACGCAATTTGATTTGCATGTAAAATTGATTTTTTTATGCATGGGCAAAAGATTTGTGTTTGGAAAGAGTCTTTATTTGTATGTTGAGGTTAACTGATAAGTTTGTCTCCGTAGAGAAGAAAGTTCTAGGAGAATGTATTTGCAGAGTATTCCATCAATTCCTTAGTTCATCACTTGAGCCAAAGTTGATGGGGAGATTGAAAAATTCCTCAACTCGAGAGATCCAAGTCATTGCTCAATCCACCGCTGTTGAATTCACCACGGTTTATCTTCCTCCTCCGAGATAATCAGAGTGCCCTTTGTGTTGCTTAAGCAAAACTATTTATGCATTCCTCGAGTTACAGTAGCTACGTAGGAAAGGATGCAATTGCAATCTATGCTAAACGTTGAACTTCCAGGGAGGTGGGTGGAACAAAGATCTTCTTTGTATCTGAAGTACTCTTCTACGATGGATATGGCGAGAGGGGGTGGCACGACCAAGAGAATTATTGCCTTTTGTGGAAAGGAAACTCTTCGCCAATGAGGTATGCCGTGACCAAGAGAATTATTGCCTTTTGTGGAAAGGAAACTCTTCGCCAATGAGGTATGCCGTTAGGAGAGACAGAGTCACGCCTAAGTTGTGCTCTCTGATGGTTATGCTAGTTGTACATTACAAGGATGCGGGATAGGGGCACAAAAAGGATTTGTTCGAAAGTGCAAGCCTTTCCTACAGGCCATGGGCCTTTGTGCAGGTTGTCAACCTCTATGCCAGTCCATCATAGATTATTTGTAGCTCACCATTCGCCCCATGCGACCCATTCTAGCCACAATTTATCTCCATCGGCCTTAACAAAGAGATCTCTAGTTTTTGGCACAGTCTTGTTACTGGATAGAGGCACGATTCATTATTTTTTGTCCTATCGATGGCAAAGGAGTTGACGTAGAAATGGCGTAGAGGCTTTTCCTGTACTACCTAGCGTTGCCTTTATGTCTCTTGCGACATCCTTATCTTCATTATCAGAGGTTGTTGGCATGGGACTCGATCAAGGTTTTAAGAATCTTTGTCAGACCTCTTTCTCCATGCCACACCCCCTAAGATATCCTTCAAAGCCGCCGCATCTCACATTGGACTTGGTCGACTATGTTCCCGTTCACGCAGCCTCTCTGAATCTCCACATAAGCCCCACATACCCTCCATATTTGGGTTAAAGTTTACTTATTCTAATCAAACCTCAAAATTAGGTCAACAACACTTGGTGCACTCTAACAGTCATTTGTTTTTTTTTGGCTCAAGCTCCCAAACACGACACGGCTCTTATGGTTTCTAAATGACTTGGTAAACCCCCATGTTGCCTATTAATTTGGGAATTGTTGCATTATTAGTTAATGTACTGTGATAACAATTAAATTTTTAAACATTTCATGCTAATATTTAATGGTTTAGGTTGATGCTTGACACGTTTTTCTATGCTTGTGAGGTGGGTTTTTTTCATTTTATCATAAATTTTAAATTGTAGGTTAAAATTTGATTGTGAATAAAAGTTGAAAAGCTCTTTCTGAGATAGAAAAACTAGCGTTGAGACGATGTGAAAAATGTGTTGTTTAAACACATTTTTTTCTCCTCTTTTAAAGGAAAACTTAAAGTTTCTAAGTGCAAAATTAGGCACATATGATTATTGTATCTTTATATTAGCTACTCAAAATTAGTAATTCTTGAATATCACTTACGCATTTCATTGAAAATGATATCACACTCAATTATAAAGTACCATTATTCATTACTTTCAATGATATCAAGGGGGGTTACATCATAGTCATTGTGCCTTGTGCACTTTACATTTCTTTCATGATTCTAAGTTTCAACTCAAAGAATATGGGAATAACTAAAAAGAATGATTAAAAAGATAATCAACTCACCCACCATCATTTGTTACATGAGATTCTAGAGATGCTTCACCAAGAGCATTGAGAGATTCTTTCTAGCAAAACATCACTTCTTGCATTAGAATTCAAAGACACTTCATTGAGAGCATCAAGAGATTTTACTAGCAAGACTACATATCACTTCTTTGGTACCTATTCTACATCAATCTTCACATTGAACATTTGAGTAACATTCGAAGAATTCGTCGTCATCGTATGGGGGGCTACATAGTCTCTCTTCATTGTATCATTTCTCTTTTGGAGAGGGGTTTTTATTTCCACAAGGTTTTTCTCATTTTCTCCACTTCATGAGAAATTTGTACGTGAGTTCCTAACATGTCCTAGTAGCCGAGACTCATCATCATGCATACATTACTCCCTAAGTTGCACTTAAGGGGGGGTATTGGTGTAAATAGTATCATTAGATAACTAGTTAAGTGGTCATCACTTTCTAGTTTGACCTATTCACATTTATTTAAGTTTACTTAAGCTATTCTAGATTTTTGTCTCACCTCATGTGGTTGAGACAAGTGTTCTCACTTTGTGAGACACCTCTTACATGGCCACTTGTCACTCACTAGAACACTTGTCATGTGAGTTAACAAGTGTTCTATTATTGAAGGGTTAGTCAATCATTGTGTTCAACTTGACTACCTTCACCACCTTGCCTATATAAGCAAGGTTACTATGTACATTCAAATTAATTCCTTTATCAATCTCTTTGATAATGTAAATTAGGCTCAGATTGTGTGCAATTATTTTTGTGGAAGTTTCTATTTTTTTCTTTATGATCTTGTAAATCATAACACAAGCCTCCTTGAAATGATATATAATATCCATTATGTTACTACACATGTCAATTATAGAAATTTTTAGCACATTATAGAATCCATGTAGAAATATTTTTTAATGATTAAAGTAGGTTCCACTAAGCCATTTAGGTTCACAACCTACTTGTGTTATTTATTTCTAGTGAAATTTGGTGGAATGTTTCTACCCAACAAGGTTTAGATTCAACACTATTCAACACTATATACAAATTATGAGGTGAAAATAGTGGTTTCATTATGATTGGACCCCTAAGATAATGATGCATGATAATCAAAGGAACTACAATCATTTTGTAGACTAATTTTTAGCTCCACTGTATCAAGCAATTGTAAATACTCCAATGCCTAGATTGTTTGAGTCTTGTAGAGCTTGCATTCAATTGGGATTAGAAATACAATTGGCTAACTGGTACTTCATAGAAGAATATATTATGCTAATATTTTATGGATTAGGAGTATCTAGCCCTACAAACTTCTAATACATATAATATAAAGGGTTTTTACATTGGAATATATATGATAGATGGATATAGTATGGATCAACTATACCTTGTTAATAAAAAAAATAAGAACATATTTATTTTTTTGTCTTTTTCATGTGGAGTTTCATATTTGAGAGAAAAGCATTCACTCTCATACATAAATTTTTAAAAAAATTGGTGTTAACTCCCACTAGTAGTATAACCTATATGTGATATCATTAAAGAAAGGATTGTGGTAAATGAGAATGTTAGAAGTAGAATTCAACATCATTTAGTAAAACCTTGCTATAAATATCAAGGAAAACAAGAATTCTTGGGATGAGGTCAAAAAATTAATGGAGGAAACTATTGTTGAGAAAGATATTTCTTTTGAATAATTGTTAGTAGAAATGATGGAATTGCACCACAAAAAGCATATTAAGAGATTCCAATCGAGAGGTACAACAACTTTTATTTAAAAGAGTTGATTGACCATCTACTTAGTAAGAAATACTAGATTCTCTAAGAGAACCTTTTAGATAGACTGATGGACACAAAAAAAAAAAAAATCCTTTGGTCTATGAGGAAGGATCTAGGTGATCCAAAAAACATTGCAGGTTTTGAGAAGATCTCAAAAGATGATAAGTTTAGTAATTTTTGAAATATAGAGCATCCCTTTGAAGAAACTAATGATGATTCTAATAATGATAAGGAAGAGAAACCCTTGAATATCACTCCTAGTGTAGACTGTGCATACAAACCTAGTTTGAGTGAGGCCACCAAACAAACATATATTTCAAGGGCAACCACATTCAAAAAATTGGGTTATGAAGGTGGTGGTTTGGGGTCCAAAGCATTCAAAAAATTAGGTTATGAAGGTGGTGGTTTCGGGTCCAAAGTACAAGGTAGTGCTTGGGTTCCAATACATCTAGACCCTAGAAGACTTGGTGATTTTTGAGGCATTAGAATTGATAAACAAGTCGAAGGGAATACAAGGATAGGTGGTAAAGTTTATTTTGTTACAACTTCAAATCTTGACAGTCAGATACAATCATAATCAGGACATGATGGAAAATCCAGTGCTACTAGTGGTGATGGTATGGGTAGTAGTACTAGTAGTGGTCAACAAGTGCTGGGTAAACCCACAAAAGTGGTTTACAATTCAAGTGAGGAAGGAAAAGTTACAAAAAATAACCCCATGCAAAAAAAATTAGTTTTTGGGGGTTTGAACGAACTTTTGGTTCAAGCGAACCATTTAAATGCCGAGTCCCACATTTCTCAACAAAATGAGCAAAGAAAATGGTTGTGGAAAGGGGGTTCGCTCAAACTCCCCTGGTTTGCTCGAACCCCCCTTTTCCCACCTTCTCACCCTCTGGCACCAAAAAACTCCAAAATTTTACCCTTCGAAGCTCGGGTTGAGGATGAAAATGGAGAAGAATTCATAGACCCAACTAGATGATGGTAGTTCTCAGAATGAACTATCCAATGAATATAATTTTAATATGTTTTGGTTTTATTATGTATTTATTTTTCTAGTTTTATTAAACATAGGTTTTTCAAGGAAAATCAAGCTCTTTGTTCTGCACATGTGGGAAAAATAGAAGATTATCAAAAAAAAAAAATTGAAAAAATATTAGTGCACCAGATATTAAAATCCTTGATCCAACAAATTTTTTTTGAATTTCGATACATACAAAAAAAGTTGTGTTATACGGTCTGCCTATGTTTGAATTGTAATTGGTTTGACTTCGAAACTTGATTAAAGAAAAAATATTCAATAAAACACTATGAAACCAATTGGAAGCACTAGATATCATAGTTACAAATCTAAATTTGAAAAAATTAGAATTTTATCCTTCATGGAAAAAAAGTTATGTGTTATACAGTGAGTGTCACTCCTTAAAAATGGTGTTTACTGAAAAAAACTAGTTTTCGAAGAAGATGGAAAAAGAAGTGCAATTTGATTCCAAATTTTTTGAAAAAATATATTTAAAACCTACAGACAAAATGTCACAAATCACTAGTTTGCATCATCTTCAAATTCCTCATGGTTTAGCCGCTATAGGTGTCCGAAAGTGAAGATTTAGTTAGAAAAAATCAATTAAATGTCCAGTTTGTCCAAAAATTGTAAACTAGTATTGTGGGATCACCTTGCTACAATGATAAATTACTCACAAGAGGCCAATAGTAGAAGATACAATATATAAAATCAATGATCGATAAATTTTGAAGAAGCAAAACATTATGATAGGTCCAAGTCCAACTACCTCCATTTCCACATCAAATGAATCATTTCCACTTAGATAGAAGGCACCCCTTCAATTTTTAATGTGAGTGAGATAGGAATAGTTAATCCTCAACCTCAAATAATAAGAGATTCCCCTAAAACTATAAGTACTCCTTTGCCATTCAAGCATTCAATTTTGTTAGCAGACCTAAGTTTTGATTACAAAGTTGAGCTTGAAAAGAAAAGAAAAGTATAAAGAACACAAGAAGAAAGTGTTAGAAAGTATGGCTATTGTAAATTCAGATCCTGCAACAATTGCAATTTTACCCACATATGACCTAAATACAAAAACTACGGATTACATAATTATTGTGACCAAAGTTAAAAATAAATTAGAGGATCAAATGCATCACTCTAACTAGAAGGTGGGCATTATCCAAATGATTTTTCTTGAATGAAAAACTCTAACAAAATTAATGTATTGAAACAAGGAACAATGAAGAGGTGTACACATCATTGTTAAAGCAAGAGAGACAAAAATAGGTTGTATAATCAAATAGAAAAGTTATAGATAGACCTAGCAAATGAGAAATAAAAGAGGAAAGTAGCAAATAACAACAACAATGAATCGGAGAAAAGGATAAAAAAAAGTTACCTCTACATCTACAAGAAAAGATAATAAATAAATAGAGGTGGAACTAAATGAACTGAAGTAAAGGTTAATGAAAGCATCAAGAAATATGATAAAAAAAAATATGCACTCCCAAAAAATTACAAAAAATCTATCGAAATCCAATGCCTTAGCAAATAGATTACAATTCAAATTGGATGAACATAAATAAAAAGAATCGTGGGAACATAAAATAGTGAAAGAGAGAAGAATGAAAAAATGATGCTAGAGTTGAAGAAAGAATAAAATTAAATAAATTCTTCCCAAAATAGGTTACCTACATTTTGTAGAAAAATAATGAGGCATATAAAATAAAATATTTGGGAGGAAATAATACAGAGGATAGATCATTTGTGTCATTTTTAAAAATTGATTGATGGTCTAATAGTATAGAATATGAAGCTCAAACAATATTTTGTTGACAAATAAAATATGAAGAGAAAATTATAAATTAAATTTTGCAAATGGTTTGCAAATGGTTTACAAATCTAATAACAATGAATTGGCATTCAAAGAAATTTACGATCAGATTGATGCCTCAATAAAGGCATCATCTATCATTCATAAATTTTCAAAACTACGTGAAGAAGAGGAATGTTTGAATCAAGCTACAAAAAAGAAGTGGAAGTTGCATAAAAAGGTAGACTAATTGATAGAGCTTGGTTTGTTGTTGGATTTTGACACAATAGAGAAATACATTGGAAATGATGCTTTCAAAAAGAAGATGAAGGATATAATGAAGTTTGATTTGGACTAGTTTTCTCAGAATCCAAATAAGGAATTTATTTTGGATTCCATCAAATCATTGATAACCTTGAATGCAACTTTGATTGAAACATTCAAGTCAAGTTACATTGTTAGTTATGAATTGTTAATAAATTTACAAGTCACATACTATAAGTTAGAACAAATTTCACTTCCATCATATGGATAGTGGAGCATGCTAGAAAAACTATTAGAATGATTTGATAATATGATTTTACAACTCAACAAATTGTTTACAATTTTTTTTTTAGCAGTATATTATAATACTTCTATCTATTTCTTCATTTGAAAATCAATATAAAACTCAAATCCATTTATGTGTTCAAATTATTTGTATTATTTAAAATTTCTTAATTTAGGAAAACTCTGGATTCTAGATACACATTAAATATTTTTTAGTTTTCATATGCTATTGTTCTCAGTAAGAATTTAGTTGGATCATTGAGTGGGGTAAGTGCAAGAATTTGAGTCCACTTCTAGTGGAAGTGCCATTTTTCAGCTTTAAAATAGGTACCCATTCATTTTTTAGAATAGGTACCCATTTTAAAGTGGGTACTCATTCCAAAAGGTTTGAAAATCACAATCCATGTTTCTCATTTGGATTTAGGCTTAGAAAAGGAACGGTAACCCAACCCTTAGCCTTGGGCCTACAAGTACAAGGTCATGACAATATTGAGATAAAAAACAGACTATGTCAATATGGCTGACGGGGTTTTTTTCAGAATTATTTTATGAAATTAAAACCCATTTTAGATGAGATTGTGTAGATTCTAAAAAAAATATTTTTTTCCAATTGGGTTAATTTTTTTTTTTTCAAATATTTTTTGATGAAATTGGTCCATAAACCTAAAATACTAGGTTTTCTTATTATTTTAATAACTTTATATTAAAATATTTTTCTGACAAAATTGTATGTGAACAATATTCAGACAATTAATTTCAATTTGAAAATAAAATAAAAATAAAGAATGATAACTTTAGGTCATCTTATGCACAACGTACACGTGGGATTTTCGAAACAACAATTATGGCCAATAAAAAATTAACAAAAAAATATATTAAAAAAATTACAAAAAAATATCATGAACATTCTTCAATGTGTTAGAGATCATTTCCCAAAAGGATTAAGAAAAATACAATTATTTAGGTCAAAATATGGATGAAGTACACGTGCATGGTATGATTAAAAAAATTGACTTTTAAACAGTGGTTTTTAGAAATGCCTATTGAAAATCAATTTGTGCCATCTGGGTATTAAAATAAATTACATATTTGGAAACTAGACTTCAAGTACTACATTTCATATTACTAATTTTTTTAAAGATTCAACCTTTAAGTTCTTCAAATTTTTAGGTCAATTTTGATCAATTCTGAAAATCAAGGAAAACAATTTTTTGGCCAAGAAGTGGACTCAACTTCTTTCACACACCCAGTGCACTTAAAATTTATCAGTATCACATAATAACAATATGAAATTATTAACAATATGTTAATTAATAAATGGAAATTGAAAAATATGTTTAATAAATCAAATTT
Organism: Sequoiadendron giganteum; assembly: GCA_007115665.2. Taxonomy (NCBI): domain Eukaryota; kingdom Viridiplantae; phylum Streptophyta; class Pinopsida; order Cupressales; family Cupressaceae; genus Sequoiadendron; species Sequoiadendron giganteum. Next base: position 506,477,096 of record CM021105.1, read on the forward strand.
GAAAACAATAATTAAAATTTAGATTCTAAAATGGAACATTAGAAAATAGTAGTACATTAATTAATTTATTTTTAAATGGAAAATTGAAATATGCATATCAAAATTCAATGATAGAAATATAAAATATCATCAACGATAGTTTGGAATATGATTCATGAAATGCAATATAAATACCTATTAACTACTAAATATCTTTCATTTGACAAATCATCTCCTCACTTTGACCTTGAGATTGAGAGCCATCACGATTTTGGTCTTCATTTTATTTTTTTTGATTCTATGTATATGTCCACTTAACTATATCTCATCACTACCACTACATGCAATATTCATTTAGTCACTGTCATTTTTTCCAATATGGTTTAAAGTGTTGCACAACCCTCTTCTTTCATATATGGACCTCCAAATCATGAGTGCCCTTTCAAAAGGAAAAGTTTGGATATCATACCTAGTTGTATATGTATCCTCAAAAAAAATTATAAATTCTTGTCTAGTTTATTTATAATATTTAATTTCAAGAACCCCAATTCACCAAAACTTATCTCATCCTCCACCAAGTCCAATATCATGGTTTGACATAAATCAACAAGTTTGAAATACCTTGATTACCTTGATATTTCACTTTGACTTAAAGTTTCCCCAAATACCTATTATCGATCCATCTTAGAAGGGACTCTCCATGATTTTAAATTGTTCCATCATTATTTTTGCAAAATAGGTTGATTGCTCTATAAGCTTAGATTTATTTATAATTCCTTCTATTTATTGTCCATTGGATTCTAAACTTTTGGAAAAATGATTGACCAAGGTCTTTATCTTGTTATGAAAATCAATTGGTTGAAAGTTGACCCAATATTGAGATAATAAAAGACATGGCTTCAAGCAATTCATCATGAGGGAATCAATCTTTAATCTCCAAGGAAATAAATCTCACAATACTCTTTAAAGTAGTGCTTATATAATTAACAATATTGTTAAAATCTTCCCTTGTATAATAATTTATCTAATAGTGAACCTGACTATGGTATAATAGTGCATTGGTATCTCATATCCATGTATAAAGACACATAACTCCCCACTTGCAGTAAACTGTAAAAAAATAGTAGGATTATTCACATTAGTTATCAAGTGCTAGCTACTAAATTTTAGACTTATAAATGATTGATATGATAGATATAGATTATCAAGGGTGATACCTATCATTTTATATTTATTGAGGGTGATGCATATCATTTTACATAATTTACTATATTCTAAAATATACATAGTTCTTTCTTGGGATTTTTCACAAGAATTTTCATTTCCTCTAGCATGAAGATGCAACCAGATAAATTTTAAGAGTTTCTATATGCCACTTAACCTATGTAAGAGGCTAGGAGATTTGTCTATTATGTGGCAATGTTTGTACATTACACCAATCAAGGATTGATATTTTGATTTAAAAAAACTTGTTGCATTGGTCCATGCAAGGAGATCCATCTAGTATCAACATCCTTAAGAAGCTTGTTTATTATAGTTATTCCCTTAGAAAAATATTGAAATTACATAAATCATTTGGGAATTTGGCAAAAGTATGAGTAGAGCTAATAAAATAGATCTTTAAATTTTGATACTATATAGGAGTGAATTGGCACCCCTCACGCTAATTCCCCTTTTACACATCCTCGCCTTAGAAAACCAAATCTGAAGGCGAAATTCCACATCAGATGGTCGCTTGCCTTCCACTTTGCATTTTTCATTTGTTTCGGTAGAAGAATATTTATCAGGGACATGCCTGCAGTGTGCAGACATCCACGTGACACACTTACGTCCCTGCCAGATTCTTGTGTCTGAAGTTGGCAGAGGCATTACACTTTTCATTGGGGTTGATTTGTAATGTCCCTCTTCGACCAACCGACCCTAAAAATGGAAGATTCTTGCCATCCCACCTTCAAATTTATTTTTTCCTTCATTCAATCCATCTCTCTTAGCAATTGCATCTCTTCACAAGATCTTTTGGCAATATCTAAGCAACAGATTGGCATTTTCTCAACACTTCCAACATTCTCTCCATCCTCAAGCAACACTCCAACAATCCATTGCAGCAACAACACTTTGTTAACTCCACAAAGCAAGTGTGAAGCAAGCCATTGCAGCGTGTGCTTGAGGTCTTGTGAGACCTCCCTTCATCACAGTTGAGGTTGTGGTGATTGTTCAAGCCTTCTTTCTCCCCCATTGGATAGTGAGCTCTTGGTGGAGGTGGTAACGTTTCACTCCTCTCCTTTGCAATTTGGTTGAGTAGTTATTTATTGTTTTGTAGTGTTATTTGTGTACTTTCTTTGTGTACTTCTTTATCATACATTTCTCTTTCATTGCTATTTGGATGTCCGTGGAGGTGGAAACACCAAAATGAGGGTCTGACTGAGGTAGACCCCTATACAACCCCAACAAATTTCCCCTCTTTCTTGCACGTAGGTGGACATGCTCTCAGAGCTAACTAGCGAACTGGTGCCTCAGTAAGATTATCTTTGTCACTCTAGCTCTCATATACTTAATTTATCATATCCATTTGTGCCTCTCCTACTTTATAATCCTATTTTGTTCCTTTAGAAGTCACTAGTTAGGTCGTCAACTTGTTTTTTGATAGTTCATACTGTATTTTTGGTCCTCTAGTCGTACGAATGTCAACACACCTGAGAGACGCCAACACATTGCACTGTCATCCCAAAACCATGCTTTCATCCTCGGGTAGAGAGCTACTTGAGGTATAGTGTTGAACCTAAAAATCGGCTCACCTAGCCCCAAATTAGATTTTGGGTCTACAGAGTGATTGAAGGATCTTATAGTCCTCATCATTCTCGTCCCTTATTTCAAAACATCCCTTTAGAATGAGGTAAGTTAGGGCAACCTTTTGCTCTTGGTTCTCTGTGACCTGGGGCCTTGAATGTGGTTGGTCCCCCTCTCTTACATTTTTGGTGAACCTGAAGTGAACCAACGTCTGTCCATTCGTTGGTGTTGAATCTTTTCCCTTATACCTTGTGCTCGTTGTGCCCTTGAGTGTCGTGAAGTTTTATGACAATCGCAATCGAGTCCATGACCTCTGGGTATATTGTTAGGAGAAGTGTACAACATCTTTTGATGGAGAAGATGAGGGTCACTTCTAGTTTCTCTACTAGTATTTTTTTCGGACCTACGATTGGTCTTCAAGAGCAATTATTGTGGGGCGAGGTAGGATTCTCTGATGAGACTGAACACGTCCCCACTCCTCCTGTATCTCCCACACGATCGTTGGTAGATGAGCATGAAGTTGTTTACATTGCTTCAAAATATATTGCTACCCTTAGCAAAGGGTTGGGCGACTTAAAGAATTGCCTAGAAAAGGACTCGTAGCTGGATAGAGCCTCTAAGGTTATTAGTTAAATCAAGTATATGGTGGGAAGAGATTGAAAAAGGTATAGTGCTCGTAGCTAGCCTCTCTAGTCTAACTGAAGCTTGTGCCCCTTCAAATAATGCTAACCTTGTACAAGGGACCGCTTTTGAGGAACATGAGAGACAGTTAGGAGTGTCGATGCCACCCACATCAATGGACATGGCAGACATGATCCCTTTGATCAGTGTCCCCCTACCTTCGAGAGATCTAAAACTATCAAAGTAAATAGAATACCCTTAGGCTTCAGTTTCGCCCCTCTCATCACCTCTAGCGATGGAAGTTTTGGCGGGTTGAGTGGGGGGAGCTTTGGTAGTGGTGGTGGCTTTGTTGGTAGGGGCAGGGCTGGTAGAGGTGGTTCCAATGGAGGCCATGGTGGTGGCTTCAAAAATGGAGGTGGCTCTGGTGGAGGCCCTGTTGGTGGTGGTGGCCTTGGCAGTGGTTCCAGCGGTGTCCACATCGGCGGTTTTGGAGGTGGCTCTAATAGTGGTTCTGGAGGAGGTTCCACTGGACCTATGTCATCTAATGACCCTATTTTGAACACCCTTCTTTAGAATATGGGCAAGATGCAAAGCTAGCTAACGAGTCTCTCCCAAGCATCTGCCCAGCCTATCTTTCAGTCTTTCTTTTGGCATAGCCCACTGTTGGTAGCAATTCTAAATAGTCCTTTCCCGCAAGGAATGGAGATTCCAAATTTGAAAAATATGGAGGCAAAGGGGACCCACAAATGCATGTTTCCATGTTTAACACCCTATGTACAAATTTATTCCACCACAATGCATTGATGATGAAGCTATTCCCTCGATCTCTCAAGAATACAACACTTGAGTAGTATTGTTCCTTGCTCGATAACTCTATTTTCTCATTTGATCAACTTGTGAACCAATTCTTATGATAATTACAAGCGAACATTGGGCCAAATATGACCTTTTTGGATCTCTTCTGATGCAAACAAGGGGATAATGAAAATATTATTGATTTCATAGTGTGGTACCAAGCGCTCTTTTAACAAATCTCGTACCCATTTCTCGATTTTGATTTACATAAGGTATTCATAGGGAACTTACAGAGGCCTTGGCAAGAGAAGTTAGCCCTCATGAAATACCCTTCTTTCATGCATCTATGTGTGGAAAAATGAGAATATCAACAAACGGTAGTCCAATTTGGGGATCCTCCTCATGCTCCTATTCAGAAGGGAAGTCCATTGTATCAATCTCTAGAAAAGATAAGGCTATTGCGAATGTAGTAGCCGCTATGAATGATAAAGGCCTCAAACGCAACCAAAAGTTCACAAATTTCGTTGAATCTTATTCTTCCATCCTACAAAGGTTGTTGAAGGACAATATCATAACCTTGGAGGACCCTAAGCCTCTCAAGGAACCTTACCCTAGTTGGTACGATGTGAATACCTTCTCTCAATACCATTGAGTTAACTTGTATGCGTTGGCATAATGAGATACAATACTGCATTGAGGACAAAACTATCTATCTTGACGGAAGCAAACAAAATGCAAACAAATCAGTGGCGAAAGTGAATAGTGAGTTGTAGATATACATGGACCTGTTTCTGTCACATTCTGCCAACATGATTATTGATCCCTCTAATTCTATCACTCAACCTGAGGTGTATGTTAACATGGTTACCATTACTCCCTCTACACAGCCTACGACCAGCTCGCTGGATGTGACATTCACATCACAAGATATGCCATTGAAAAACAAGCCCTATCCTCTTTACATTTCGCTTGCCTCACTGGGAACATTATGATAGGGGTCCTAGTTGACCTTGTGAACCTAGTGAATGTCATTATAGAAGAGATATTGTGTCTTAATTCATTACATAGAGAGGAGTACGAAGAAATGAATTCCATCATCCGTACGCATGATGGCCTTTCTCTTAAAACTTACAGTTCTATAACTTGACCCGTCCTAGTTGGACCTAGGATTGTAGACATAGGTTTTGATGTCATTCCAAAGTTGGATTTGTTCAGAGTGAAGTTAGGCATACCTTGGCTAGCTTCCATGAATAGAATTGCCTCCGTCATCCATAAATGTTTAAAGTTATCCCATGAAGGTGTTGTACATGTAGTGTATGACACTGGGTACCAGCCTTTGGTATCCCATGGGGGATATTTATTGGATCACTTTTGGCCCACCCTGGTCAATCTGCTTCCCCCAAGGATGGACCTAATTTACAAAAGCTATGTGAAGTATAAAACTGGGGGTAAAGGAAAGTTGAATTTGAACCTTCTAGTAGCACAACATCAAGTTACCTCCTCTTCTCGAAAGGGAAAAGAGAAGCTTCCTTGTTCCCAAGATGGATCTCCTACTCCCCTTTCCAAAGAAGAGTTCTAGATAAATATGCTCATTTTTTACCCTCTGAGTCCGATGATACCAACTTGATGAAAACCCAAGATTTGAATATCGGATCTCCCTACAAAACCTCTTGGACCTTGATACTACCTATATGGTAGAAAGAAAGGTCCTTGTGTGAAATCTTCTATGTCTCGGCCCTCGAAGCCTCCTACCACTTCAGCTCCTAAGGCAATAAATGGGAAGATGCCCGTTGTCAAGGCACTAGAGCTGATTCCCTCCACTATTTCTCAACCTGCTCCTCCTTCTCCCATCCAGGTAGTAGACACTCCCATGGTTGAGTAGGAGCCTTTTGTCCCTTCACAGTTCTTGGCCTCTAGCTTGAATATTCGTAGAAACCACCTTGCGTGTGAGCGCAAGTGTCGGTGAAAGGCTCTCGCGACTGAGCAGGCCACCTTGCAGAGGAAGGATGAGGAGATGACCACCCCTATTTCAGGACCTCCTTTTGCATCCTCCTCTCTCCTCCCCTTTTCTTCTATTCAATCGATCGTATCGCTCTTGGCTCCTATTGTGAGTGCGCATGACTCTAAAAGGGTGCAAGTATTCATTGCTCTTTCAATTGAGTCACCCTTGTTGATGTCCCTTATGGAAATCCCTCCTTTTTCAAAACTCGTAGATATACCGAACACTTCAGTGGTATCTACTGTGGTTTTCTCATCCTCCTCTTCCTATGTGCCTCTCACCTTGTCTATGGGGATTTCACACCCCTTGGCAAAGAAAAAGGTAGATGTTGGTCCTTCCAGCAACAAAGGATGCAACAAGTTCCCACCCTCTCCGAAGGGTGGTCCTGCGCTGACTTGTTCCATCCCAGTAACAGAACCAGTCTCGGCTTCCCCTGAGTTCGTCATCACTCCTGAATCACTCAGCGAGCCAAGTGGTGAATATCAGGCACAACCCTCTCCATCCGTTGAGATAAAACATGGCACTCTAGTAAGGTGCATGTTTAAATCTCTAAATGAATTTCTAGCCTTGTCAGCAATTTTTGCAGAGTTTTTGACCCTAGCTCCACAAGAGCTTAGTGGAGAAGACCTTTCGAGGGCTTCTTCCTTAGCCCTTGTTGCAGGAGGGTCAGAAGCTCCTTCCCTTAACATTCCACCACTACAGGCTCGTCCTTCTTCCCCTTATGATTATCTCAAGTGGGAAGCGGACAACCTCTTGGTCGATCAGTGTTAGGGGGAGGCCCCTTCTTTATCTTTAGAATAGATGTGTGTGTGTTGTGATGTGTTCCCCCGTGATCGTGCTATGTGTTCTTGGATGACCCTTGTCACCCTTGTTAGTTCTTTGGTACAAGCATGATTTTTTGTTTTGTAAACCTTCTTCTATTTGTATCATCATTCTTCCATGTTTGTGTTTGACTTTCGGCAAATTGGGGACGATGCAAAGCATTGGGGGGATTTTAGGCTCCCCTTCCATGTTAACCCATTTTTTAAGTTTTACTTTGTTTTCTCATGCATCCTTCACATGGTCTGATATAGTAGGGGGTTGATGATCGTTCATTTATATATATATATATATATATATATATATATATATATATATATATATATATATTTATGAGAAAATCAGACCCCGAAATATCGGATCACCCCTATGTTTCTTATTTATTATCTTTCTTTTTCTATTTCTCTCTTTTCTTATCCTTCTCTCTTATTTGCTTGATTTTTCCCTCCCATGCATGACAATGCCTTTTTTGTAACACTTCAATTTTCAGAAAATGCATTTGTTGCCAGCAAATCTTTTCTCGAGAATCTTTGTAAAAAAAAAATTGAAAATCACATTCTCAACTTGGACCCCTAACGAAATGTGGTTTCTTCATCATGGGTTCATAAAGAAAGAATTTGAGAAATTTCCTCCAAGGTGGAAGTAGCCTTTACCTTCCCTCACAAGGGGGCACTTTCTTCCTTTTGAATTCCTTGATGAAGTGAATATATTTTGAAAGGATTCCTTGATGATGAATGAATTTGAGAAGGAACATCTTTTTTGCACTTTCAAATAGTGTGTCCCTTGAGTGGACCCCCTCTTCACGCTGGGTTCCCAAGGCACCCCTTTGAAAGTTTCATAATTTACCGATGTTCTGCATGACTGCCTACATGGATACTTTGTACTTGACATGCTCTATCTGCAGGTAGACATGTCACTTTGTAGGTCTGCCTATAAATCCGCTTTCCAATTCGACTATGAGGAGTCCCTTTCCTTTGGGTTTCCTCCATGTGAGACATCTTGTGGGATGCCTCCTTGCAGGTCTGCACATCTATAAGGTGCTCTTTCCTTTGAGTTTCCTACATGTGAGAGATCTTGGGGAACACCTCCCTGTAGGTCTGCGGGCCTGTGAGGCACTTTCATCTAGGTTTCCTCCATGTGAGATCTTGGGGGATTCCTCCTTGCAGGTCTACGAATATATAAGGTGCTCTTTCATCTAGGTTTCCTTCATGTGAGAGATCTTGGGGGATACCTTCTTGCAGGTCTGCGGGCTAGTAAGGCACATACTTCACAGGGCTTCCTTCATGTGAGAGATCTTGGGGGTTGCCTCCTTGTGGGTTTGTGGGCCTATTAGACGCTTACTTTTTGGGTTTCCTTCATGTGAGAGATCTTGAGGGATACCTTCTTCCAGGTCTACAAGCCTGTAAGGCACTTTCATCCTACAAAAATTTTCCATCATTGGTCTGAGGTCCTTTGGTGTACCTTGTGCAACTTCATAGTTCTACAGGGCTATGGATTCATTTGTTTTCCTTTGCACTTTTGAGCTCACCAGATCATGGTCTGCTTCCTTGATGCTTCAGGTATACATTTCTAACCCTACCTACTCTTCGATCTACTTTACTGAATCACTCATTAGTACTCGTGCTCGCTAAAGTGGGAGGAAAATGTATAGGAGCAAAATTGTAACCCTTATGCAAATTCCCCTTTTACACATCCTCACCTTAGAAAACCAAATCCGAAGGCAAAATTCCACATCAGTTGGTTGCTTGCCTTCCACTTGGAATCTATCCTTTGTGTCAGTAGAAGAATATTTTTTAGGGATGTGTGTACAACACACTTACATCCATGACGGATTCCTACATCTGAAGTTGGCAGAGGCGTTACACTTTCGATTGGGGTCAATTTTTAACATCCCTCTTCGACCAACCAACCCTAAAAATGGTAGATTCTTTCCATCCCACCTCAAAAAAATTCTTCCTTCATTCATTCCATCTCTCTTAGAAATTTCATCTCTTCACAAGATCTTTTGGAAATCTCTAAGCAATAGATTGGCATTCTCTCAGCAATTCCAGCATTCTCTCCATCCTCAAGCAACACTCCAACACTCCATTGCAAAAACAACACTTCGTCAATTCCATAAAGAAAGTGTGAAGCAAGCCATTGCAATGTGGGCTCGAGGTCTTGCGAGACGTCCCTTCATCATAGTTGAGGTTTTGGTGACTATTCAAGCCTTCTTTCTCCCCCATTGGCTAGTGAGATCTTGGTGGAGGTGGTAAAGTTTCTCTCCTCTCCTTTGCAATTTGGTTGAGTATCTTTTTTTTTTTTGTAGTGTTATTTGTGTACTTTCTTTTTGTACTTATTTATCATACATTTCTCTCTCATTTCTATTTGGTTGTCCATGGAGGTGGAAACACCAAAACAGGAGTCTAACTGAGGCAGACCCCTATATAGCCTCAACAAATTTCCCCTCTTTCTTATGCGCAGGTGGACATGCTCTTGGAGCTAACTAGTGAACTGGTGCTTCGATGAGATTATCTTTGTCACTCTACCTCTCATATACTTACTTTATCATATTTGTTTGTATCTATCCAACTTTATAATTCTATTTTATTCCTTTAGAAATCACTAGCTAGGTCGTTAGCTTGTTTTCTAATGGTCCATACTATATTTTTGGTCCTCTGCTTGTACGGATGCCAACGCACCTAAGAGACGCCAGCGCATCGCGTTGTCATCACAAAACCATGCTTTTTTCCTCAGGCAGAGAGCTACCTAAGGTACAGTGTTGAACCCAAAAACTGGCTTGCCTAGCCGCAAATTAGATTTTGGGTCTGCAGAGTGATTGAAGGATCTTATAGTCCTCATCATTCTCATCCCCTATTTCAAAAAATCCCTTTAGAGTGAGGCAAGTTAGGGCAGCCTTCCGCTCTTGGCTCTATATGACCTAGGGCCTTGAACGTGATTGGTCCCTCTCTCTTACAGATACTATAAAAACTTGCTCACAATTTAAAATGCTAAGTTCATTTTGTGGGCCATGTAGTGAATGTCAATCATGTATGGTGAAGAAACAGTTAAAAAATCTGCGCAAATATATTACCTTGTATTATTGAAGCTCCATTAGCTCCTAGACACACGAACTTTTTGGTAGTTGTGTAGTCATCCATACCTCCAATTTCATTCAAATATTTATTAACTAATTCAAATATATTTTGTGATGTCACATTCTCCTTCATTTTATAAATAGAGAGTAGATGAGGTTGGTGGAAATTTTTGTCTATAGTATACACATTTATACATACCAATAATTATTATCAATCACTGCAACTTCATCTAAAGATAATGTAATAAATATTTACTCTATTATTTTATTTTTTAGCTTTTGATTTTCCACCTCAACAAGATAACTTTCCCATTCCCATGCACTATTTATTGACCAATGTGTGTTAGAAAAGTTAGGAACACCCATAAAAGATAATAAACTGTTATATCATGGGTAGTATGTCATAAGATTCCCTCTAGTCAAAATATGAAAAACAACACTAAATTGAACAATTTTTCTCATTTGTGCTTCTCCCCTCATATTTCCAAATTGATCTTCAATTGTACCTCCACATGCAACAAGATTTTCCTTTTCTTGCATATGTGCATCATATTTGAGTGAATTCTTAATATCAAGACATTATTCCTTTATTTTCCATCTTATCACTAATTTTTCATTTTTATCTATTATTTTTAGCTCATAAAATTTACCAATATGTTTTTCTCTATTGTCAAGTTTTAGCTGAAAATTCTTGTCCCTACCATATTTCCAAGTACAAAACTTACAATTGAATTCTATTGGAGGTGAATCTTTGTTTGTATTCTCTATCGGTTCAATGAATTGGTACTTTGACACCCAATCAATCAGAAAAGTCTGTGTCATATCCCACTCACATCCCATTTTTTGTTTGGATTTTATTTTCCTTCTATATAGGATCTACATCTTTCATATCACTTTTTGAGGTTGATTTATTATGGCTACCTTGGGTATCCCCTAGAACATCATCTACAATATTTTCATTCAAGTCAATTTACCCATTCTAATAATCTTCAAAATTATTTACTTGTTTGTTAATATCTAGTGCAAGTGTTGATGTTGTAGCTCCATGTAATGGAACACAAACGTTGAAAGTAAAACATTATAGTTCTACATTTTGATGACCTACCTTCGCCACTTTCAAGAAACTTGTTATTTCTCAACATGTCTCATGAAATAAAAGTTGCAAAAAATGTTATTTTGTTTAAGAAGGAATTATAGAATATAGATCCCAAGACCTAAGAGGTCTCCTTACTCAATATCATTTGTAAGAATGAAGTAAAAATGGTAAAGAGATAAATAATATTGGAACATTATAAATAAATGATCACTTACCTCTAGGTTTTCAATAACTTGCTAATATAGCAATGCATATAAATGTAAATTTCATGTGATTCGACAACTCAGAACTAAAAAAATATGCAAAGGATTAGTTAAATTTTGGATTGTATTTATATAATCCATATTTGGAAAATTTCACAAGTTTTTTAAAAGGTGTAGTAATAATTTGGAAACTCCTATGTGATTATAAAATGGTAATATAATTGTTAGGAAAATTGGACCTTGATAAAACACATACGATGTAATTTTCAAGGAAATTATGGACCTAGGATTTGTAGAAGTTGAGAAATCCAAATTCACAAAACCCAAGAATCACTTGCATGCAAATAACCTGTCACAAGAAAGAGATACAGTGAAAAAAGAAAAGGTGCTATGAAAGCTTCAAGTGGTAAAATGAATTAAGAGAATGCATAATACAAAAGAGATCAATCCTTATGAAGGAGATCAAGAAACCCTAAAGTGAAACCTAAAAGGGATGAATTTAATAATTAGAATAATTAATAAATGCCTACAAAATGCAAACTAAGTTAATCTTAAGAGAAATATAAAAGGTAACTTAATTAAAATAATTAAGTAAAGAACATTTTACTCTAACACCCCCCCTTAAGATGAACTTAGGGAGTAGCTAAAAACTAAATGCAAGAAAGAAATGCAACTACAAGCTAGAAATCAAACAAGGGTCCTGACAACTAGGCTTGATCAGGTACCCAAATACAACTAAATCTCTGTAAAGCGGAGTAAAGGAGAAAACCCAGTGGGAAAAAAATCCTCTCCAAAAAGAGATGAAGAAACATACTAAAAAAAAATGAAGGAAGGAAGGCCTCACAAAGACCCCCCAAGGACAACTTCCTTCACTCCAAGCATGGAGTGCAACTGAAGATAGCGCGGCGATGCTAAAGGTTTAGTGAAGATTTCAGCAACCTGCTCCTCTGTAGGAATGTACTCCAAGATGAGAGAACCATCCTGAATCGACTACCTAATGAAGTGCATGTGGATCTCAATGTGCTTAGTCTGCTGATGCTCCACTGGGTTGCAGGAAATGTGAATGGTACTCTTATTTTCACACCAAATAATAGTGGGACTATCAGGAGGAAACCCAAACTCTGTCATCAACTACCGAAGCCATAGAATCTCCTAACTAGCTAACACTGTTGCTTGGTACTCAACCTCTATAGATGATAATGCAATAGAAGACTACTTCTTGCAAGACCATGTGATAGGACCAGAACCAAGGAAAAAAACAAAGCTAGAAGTAGACTTTTGATCATTGACATCACCAGCCCAATCTGAGTCAGTGAAGCCAATAATGTGAGGGGATCTTGAAGTGTAATGAATTCTATAATGAGTAGTGCCCCAAATGTACCTCAAGATACATTTGGAAGCTTTTCAATGACTCTCATGTGGATCATGTGAGAATCGAGAGACAAGGCCAACCAAAAAGGAAAGATCAGGATGAGAATGTGTCAAATACAATAAATTGCGAACCAACTGCTTGTATAAAGTGGGATCTACTAGAGGAGTAGAGAAAGTGGAAGACAAAACAACACCTGACTAAAGTGGTGTGGGGGTAGGCTTGCAATCAAGCATGCCAAATTGTTGGAGCATATCAAGAGAATACTTTTGATGAAATATGCAAATCCCATCCGAAGATTGAATAACCTGCAGGCCTAGAAAAAAATGCAGAAGACCGAGATCTATCATCTCAAATTGCTCCATCAAATCTCTCTGAACACTCTGAATCATTGAGGATGAGCTACCTGTAATAATGAGATCATCAACATATAGCACAAGAATCAAAAGATCACCCTCCTAACATTGAATGTAAACTGTATGATTGAAATGACAATATGTGAAGTGAGAGGAAAGCAAGAAAGAGTCCATATTCTCATACCAAGCCCAAGGGGCTTGTTTGAGACCATACAATGAACTTCGAAGTCTGAAAAACAAAGAAGTGTCCTGCACAAATCCCTGAGGCTGGTCCATATAGATCTCCTCATGAAGGTCTCCATGCAACAAGGCACTCTTCACATCCATTTGAAAAATTGTCCATCCCTGTGAAGCTGCAAGTGAAAGTACAAAGTGAATAGAATTCATCTTGGCAATAGGGGAAAAGGTCTTGGAGTATTCAATACCCTCCACCTGAGAAAACCCCTTCGCAATAAGATGAGCCTTATACTTATCAATGGAACCATCTGCAACATACTTGGTATGCTACACCCACTTGCACCGAACCAGTTTTCTTCCCTTAGGAAGAGGAAAAAGATCCCAAGTATGATTCTTCATCAAAGAAGAATACTCCTCATCCATGCCCTATCCCACTCAAGGTGATCTATCACCTCTGAAATTTTTTGAGGATCATCTAAAATTGCATGACTCAAAATACTAGTACCAGTTGTCTAAGCACGAGTGCGATGAGTATCTGAAGGATTACTTTGCAAAGATCTAGTTGCTTCAATAGTAACACAGGCCTAGTTGGGAAAATTTTGAGTACCTAGTGGTGGTGGAGATGGTGGATCATCATCTGCATCATCCTCAAGAGATAAGTAGACCTCAAGAGATGAAGAGGGAGGAGTAGGCATTGAGGGAGGATTTGGTGATGGATAATCCATCAGAGGAAAGAGCTCATCAAACTGGACATCCCACCAAAACAAGACCTCTCTGGAATCAGGATCAAACAACCTGTACACCTTAACATCCTCACAGTAGCCAACAAATATGAGTGGTTGACTCTTCCTCTCCATGGCTTTCCGTTGAGCATCGGGAATAAATGCCCAAGCCTCACTACCAAAAACTCAGAATGTAAAAACATCAAGCTTGACATGAGTCCAAGCCTCCTTAGGAGTCATATGTCGCAATGCCTTATGAGGCATCCGATTCTGAATATAATTGGCACAATTGACTGTCTCATCTCAAAATGAAGAGCTCATAGCTCGAGACTATATCATACAATTTTCCATCTCCCGTAAGGTTCTGTTCTCTCTCTCACCAACACCATTATACTAAGGGGTGTAAGGAACTGTAAACTAATGTTGCAAACCATGCTCAGTGCAAAAAATATTGAAATTCTGATTAACATACTCCCCCCCATTATCTGTGTGCATCCGCTTGATAGAAATTCCAGACTGCTTCTCCACAAATTTCTTAAAGATCTAAAATGAATCAAAGACATCAGACTTATAATTAAGAAAGTACACCCATTTGCGTCTGGAGAAGTCATCAATAAAAGTGAGCACATATCAGGCCCCTGAAAAATAAATAGTGAAAAAATACATAAGGTCACTATGGACCAACTCCAAGGGTGCCTTAGCACGTGTGGATCTACCCGTAGGAAAATATCCTGGTGATGCTTGCCAAGTGCACAACCACGAAAAACACCATCAGTACATGAGATATTAGGGAGCCCAATCACAAGTGCCTGTGTACTCATCTTTCATAGATATTTGTAATTGACATCGCCCAAATGCTCATGCCAAAGCCTACTCACTAAGTCTGCATGTGCTATAAGAGAGGAACCTCAACTGTCTGAACTCTCAAAGCCATCAAATCTGTATAAGTGAGATGCAAAATAAATACTCCCAGTAGCCACAACCAAGTTAGGATCATGAAGGTCTCGAATAACCACATCATGTGGTGAGAACTCAATTGTCTTACCAGCGCCAGAATGGAAAATCTAATAAATTGAAATAAGGTTCATCAAAATGTTGGGAACAAAAAGTACATCCTGAAGACAACCACCATCCAATGAAATAGTACTTGAACCCTTAACTGAAAGTTGTGTTGAGTCACCCACTACAATGTGTGTAGTACTAGTAGGGGCAAGTGTAGTGACCAAATCCTCTGTGTATGTCATATGGTGAGAGGCACCAAAATCTAGAATCCAAGTGGACCCTGAAGATAATGCTCATGCAGAAAGAGCATGACCTTTCCCCATGGGTGGAGAAGGAGCTTGAGGTGAGGTGATATGATGTTGTTGCATGGCTTCCTCTAAAGCCTCTAATCATTTCCAACACCTGGAAACTGGATGTCCTTCCTTGCCACAAAAACTGCAAGGATCACCTAATTTCTTCTTAGTCTTGGAGGAAGACACGCTAGACTTAGAAGATTTTCCCTATTTGGGATGGGAGTGTTGTTTTGAATCAGACTTTGGAGGAGGCTTGGAGGAGTTCTCACTACCAACTGAATCTGTCTTCGACTTCTATTTTTGTTTTTGCTTCCCCTTAGATGACTGAGCTACCAGTGCTTGGTTCTTAGATTCTGTGAGAGCATCCAACTGTGATATCTTGGCCTGATCTCATGTCAACCAATCATGGAACACCTCAAAAGTAGGCATGGTAAAGCGTGCACCCAAGGCATCCATAGTAGAATAGAATGTAGAGGATAAAATCTGAAATGGACCACAAAGCTTAGAGAAAATTAGGTAAATGCACTCTTCATCTATTTTGTTCTTACCACAACCCTATAACAAAGATCATAGTGATTTGAACTTCATCAAAAAGTCCTCAATGGTAGGATATGAATCAGGTACTAAGGAAGTCAATTCGACCTCAATTTGAAGTGCACGAAAATAATTAATGGCACCAAATAAAGTTTGAAACTTCAACCACATAGCCTAAGGAGTGGTACAACCCTCTAAATGGAATAGAAGACTATCTAAAACATGCAAGGATAGAAAACCCATGGCCTCATCCATTATGTTCCTGTACTGAAAAACCTCAAATGGCCTTGTTAACTATGATTGAACATCATCCAAATGTTGGAAAAATAATAAGATACAACTGAGAGGGGGGTGAATCAGTTGTCACATAATTTACAACTTTAATCAGACTATTAACCTTTAATTCCAGATCTGATGATTAACAGTGAAAGAAAGAAGTACACAACACATAAAAAATACATAACACCAATATTTTGAATGGAAATCCTGTTAAGGGAGAAAACCACGATGGAGGTTAATCCACAATTATAACCTGTTAAAAGTATAATGAAAAATGAATAAGGAATGAACTTGCATTCAGACACACTGCCTAGAGCTCACTACTCAAAGAAAACACAAATGAAAACCATCTGAGTGGAATGAACTAAGAATATAGCTTCTATAAAAGCTTGATGACAATTCTGGTTAGGCACATACACTCTGCTCAATCTTCTTTCATACTCTACTCTGCTCTTGAATGATTTATCTTTATTCGCACATACACACCGAGCACACACACTAAACTCTCTACTTGCATTGCTCACTTATTTTCATACCACAAAACAACCTTTCTTATATATCTGCTACATGGATTTACATCAACAACTTTATCGGCCACAAATAATAGATGAATTACAACTGTCGGCCTCAATACATGAATAAATATTTATGCGCACCAACACAAATCAGTTACAAAAAATATAGGACCCAAACCAACATCCTCGAATATGCCAAACAACAAGAAATTAATCCATAAGGATGTGAAACAAGCTACTACCATCATGTCGGCCAAGAACATGAAAACCCAAACATGCATCGGAAAAATCTTCGATTGCAATCACACCAAATAGTACAGACATACAACAAAGATAGAACATGATCTAGAATCATCCACGAACATCACGGGAACATACGCAACAACTGGAATTACTAGAATTCCAACTTCCTCTTCCAAGAACAACTGCTACAGTACCAGAATGATTGTAAGAACACTAGAACACTTTACTTGCACGAATCTTGATGCGTACCACTAAGACTTCTGAAAAACATACTATATAGGTTCAGCAATAAACCCATTAGCGCGCAACACCTGAATATCAACGTACATAACATTTCACCATTCTGACCTTCACAGCTTCACTGGCTGCCAGAAGATATATTTATTACAATTTTATCAATCTCCTCAACATTTACAGACTTAAGCGACATTAATACTAATAGTGTTGACATCAATGATAACCAAATATCAGAAACACAACCACAACATCCAATAATCTCCCCCTTTGGCATTGATGGCAACACATGATGTGAAAAAGAATACCATCAACCCAAACTAACTCTTCCATCTTCTCCCTTGGCTCTAATTGCACTTCTCCCCCTTTGTTCCACAAAGGTTCTTCACATTACACTTCTCTCCTATTGCACCTTTTTTTTTCACATTACACTTCTCTCCCCTTTTGACATCGATGGAAAAGGTTTACATGCTCTGAACCAAATATTTTTAAAACATCTGACTACTCCCCCTGGGTAGCAGTCACAACATCAATCTGGAATAAGATATAGCAATGAATGCATAGACTGATGCAAACACCTGCATCATCAGCTCTTATCAGGAGGGGAAATCACCCCTAACTTTCCTTTGAGGTACTCAAAAGTATCCTTAGGCAACGACTTAGTGAAAATATCTGCAATTTTGTCTTTAGTAGGTACATATTCTAGTTTGAGTTCTTTGTCATTCACTTTGTCTTTCAGGAAGTGATACTTGATGGAGATATTCTTTTTCTTCGAATGCATCACTGGGTTCTTGGAAATGTTTATGGCCCAATTGTTGGCAAAACAAGAAGATACAACTAAGAGGGTCGAGTGAATCAGTTGTCACAGAATATGGTAATAGGCTCTTCATACTCAACCTTGACATCACTTAGCATTTGCTTCAACCACATTACTTGAGTACAGTTGTTAGCAACAACAATGTATTATGCTTCGGCAGTAGATAAGGAAACTGAGTTCTACTTTTTGCTTAACCAAGACACCAGCTTCTTCCCTAGGAATAACGAACCACCACTTGTGATTTTTTTGTCATTGACATCACCTGTCCAATCCGCATCATTATAAGCATTCAAAATAAGCTCATCATATTTTGGATACCATAATCCAAAATCAACTGTTCCTTTCAGGTATCTGAAAATCCTTTTTACAGCAGTTACATGTGATTCCCTTGGATCTGCTTGAAATCTAGCAACCATGCACACAACATTCATTATATCTAGCCTTGTCTGAGTCAAGTAGAGCAACCCACCAATGATTGATCTATACCTTGTTTGATTTGCTTTAGGAGATCCGTCATTCTATGTGAGTTTACATTCGGTCACCATAGGTGTACCAACAGGCTTTGCTTCTTCCATGCCAAACATTTTCAGTAACTCTTTTACATATTTGGACTGAGATATAAAGATCCCATCTTCTAACTGAGTGATTTTCAATCCCAAAAAGAATTTCAGCTCTCCTATCATTGACATTTCAAATTCACTTTTCATTTCATCAACATACATCATACACAAATCATCTCCTTCAAAGATAATATCATCAACAAAGACTTCAATGATCAGTTATTTGTTCTCATCCAACTTGAAATACAAATTGTTGTCAGCAATACCTTTTTCTAAATCCAAGGTTCAATAAATATTTATCCAATCTAGCATACCAAGCTCTAGGAGATTGCTTAAGTCCATATAGAGCTTTCTTCAATCGACACACCATATCCTTTTCATCAGTCAATTGAAATCCATCTAGTTGTTCAACATAAACTTCTTCCTCTAGTTCACCATTCAAAAATGCTGACTTTACATCCATCTGATAAACTTTGTAATTCTTGAAAGCAGCATAAGCAAGAAATAATCTCACAACTTCTATTTTAGCAATAGGGGCAAAAGTTTCATCAAAATCAATACCTTCCATTTGTGAATACCTTTTGCAAACCAATCTTTCTTTATTTCTGACTACTTCACCTTTCTCATTAAGTTTATTCTGAAACACCCATTTGGTTCCAATCACATTCTTGTCTTTAGGTCTAGGAACAAGTTCCCATGTCTCATTTTTTTGTATCTGCATCAGTTCTTCTTTCATGGCTTCCATCTAATATTTATCCTTGCATGCTTCATTGATATTGTTAGGCTCAGCTTTAGAAATCAAACAATATTCTTCTAGAATTATCCTTCTAGTTTGTAAACCTTCACTCTTATTACCAATGATCTAACTATCAGAATGATTTCACTTTACATACTTTGGAGTTTTAGTATCTTCTTTGACTTCTTCTTGTTCTGCTCTTCCTTCAGCATTTTCATTTCTTTTCGCTTCTTGATTTCCCTTCTTCACCAGAATAATTTGCAATTGATTATGTGTCTGAATATTTTGTACATTATTAGAGTTGTCATGATTATCATCTGAATCATATCCATTACATTTGGATGGTCTATCAATATCTTCATCAACTTTGACATTAGCACTTTCAACCATTTTCTTCAACCTTTTATTAAAAAATCGGTAAGTTGTACTCTTAGAAAAGTAACCTAGGAAGATTCCTTTATCACTTCTAACATCAAACTTTCCTATATCATCATCTCTCTTGATGTAGCATTTGCTTCCAAAAAAATTTAAATACTTCACAGTAGGCTTATAACCAAACCATAGCTCAAAAGGAGTCTTACCAAAATTATTGTTGATATTTACCCGATTGATAGTGTACACAACAGTGCTTACTGCTTCTCTCCAGTAGAAATGAGGAACATTTTCTTCCAACATCATGGTTCTAGCAGTGTCTACAACTGTTATGTTCTTTCTTTCAACAACTCCATTCTATTGAGGGGTTCGGGGAGCAGATAATTGTCTTTGAATTCCATGCTCTTCATAGATAGTATTGAATTCCTTGGAAATGAATTCTCTACCTCTGTCTGATCTCAAACATTTAACCTTCAGACCTGTCTCATTCTCTGCCATAAATTTGAAACTTTTGAACTTATCTAATGCTTCATGTTTTTCTTTTAGGAAGTCAACCCATATCATTCTTGAATAATCATCAATAAGCAACATAAAGTACCTCTCACCTTGTAGAATTCTGATTCTGGATGGACCACATAGATTAGTATGTACCAATTCCAATATTCCATTAGAGTTGTATTGTTTGCTCCGAAAATAATTTCTAGTTTGCTTTAACATCTGACATTCCTTACACATAGTGTTAGTAGGCTTCACTATATTAGGAAGATCTTTGACTGCTTAAGAAGAACTTCTCTTTACAATATTATCAAAGTTCACATGACACAACCGCCTATGCCATAACCAGCTTACATCAATTTGAGAAATCAAGCAACTTTCACTAGCAATACTCAACTGAAAGATATTACCTTTTGTCTTTGTACCTGAGGCAATTACTTTGCCCGTGTTTCCTAGTATCCTGCACTTACCATCCTTGAATTTCAGATTGTATCCCTTGTTTACCATCTGTCCAAAAATCAACAAATTATGCTTTAAGCCTTCTACATAAAGAACATTATCAGTATTATGCTTACCACCAAAAGAAATAGTGTCTCTGCCACGAATCACACCAGAAGTGTTGTTTCCAAATCCTACAATGCCACCATCATAATTCTCCAAAATAACAAACTTATTTTTTTCACTAGTCATTTGATGTGAACATCCGCTGTCAATCACCCATTCATCATTTTCTTTAACTTTGGCTGCAAGAGCTTTCTCAGCATTCACATTACTAGCAGATTCAGTAGACACTTGACTATTCTCTTTGATAGCAATAAATACCCATCCGTCTTCATTTCCAATTTCTTTATCAAATTCATCATCAGTAAATCCTTCTTCAACATAATAGCATTTCCTATGAAATCTAGTGTCTTCAGGCTTGTACTTAGAAGTTCTTTCAGGACACCTTGATGTAAAATGACCTATTTTACTGCAGGAAAAACATTTAATAGGTAGCTTTCCTTTGTACTTACCATGGCCTCTAGATTCTCTTCTTACAATTAGTGCTTCCAGCTCTTCTAGCTCTCTTTCTTCCTCTTCAATCTTTTTCATCTCATCTTCATACTTAAATTTCTTCTTCGAACTTTCTCCAGTATCATATTTATTTTTCCCAGATATAGTGGCTTTGAATGCAGACTCTACTTTAGGAGTAGATTCACCAAATTGGTTCAACTCAAAGGCTGCAAGTTTTCCAATTAGCATTTCCTTTGTTAGTTTAGTTACTGACCTGAGTTCATCAATAGCATGAGCTCTCGATTTGTAGGAAGGAGGCACAGATTTTAGTATCGTAGCAATAATTTCTTCATCATCCAAGACACCACCGGCACATCTGATGCTCATCACCAATTCATTTATCTTCTACGAGAAAGATTAGATGTTCTCATCTTCGCTCATCTTCATGTCCTCCCATTTTCCTTTTAGACTTTGTAGCTTAGCAGTTTTTACAAGTGGATCTCCTTCATACAATAACTCCAGCTTTGTCCAGATCTAATGTACAGTCTTCAGACCCATCACATTTGACATTTCAGAATCTGTCAAGGCACTCACCAATGCTTCAATAGCTCTTATATTAATTTCAACTTCTTTAATCTCATCAGCAGTAGAGGGACCATTCTGAGGAATAGTATATGTATCTTTTGTAATCTTCCAAAAGGGTTTTCCAATGCACTTCAAATGAAATTCCATTCTGAATTTTCACTTGGTGTAGTTTGTACCATCGAATCTCGGACTATCCTTCTTGTAAGATGCCATCGCAAATCACCTCAAGTTGTTAAGCTTCACCTTTAGAGGAACTAGCTCTGATACCAATTGTTGGCAAAACAAGAAGATACAACTGAGAGGGGGGGTGAATCAGTTGTCAAAAAATTTACAAATTTAATCAAACTATTAACCTTTAATTCCAATATGATGATTAATAGTGAAAGAAAGAAGTACACAACACATCAAAAACACATAACACCAATATTTCTGCGTGGAAACCTTGTTAAGGGAGAAAACCATGGTGGAGGTTAATCCACAATTATACCCTGTTAAAAGTATAATGAAAAATGAATAAGGAATGCACTTGCATTAGGGCACATTTCCTAGAGCTCACTGCTCACAAAAAATACAATCATATTAAAACCATATGAGTGGAATGAACTAAGAAGATAGCTTCTACAGAATCTTGATGACAGTTCTAGTTAGGCACATACACTCTGCTCAATCTTCTTTCATACTCTTCTCTTCTCTTGAATGATTTAACTTTATTCGCACATGTGTTTTGCACATACACACCGAGCACACACACTACACTCTCTACTTGCACTGCTCACTTCTTTTCATACCACAAAACAACCTTTCCTTTTTTATCCGCTACATGGATTTACATCAACAACTGTGTCAGCCACAAATAATAGATGAATTACAACTGTCGGCCTCAATACATGAATAAATATTTATGTACACCAACACAAGTCAGTTACAACAAATATAGGACCCAAACCAGCATCCTCAAATACGCCAAACAATAATAAATTAATCCATAAGGATGTGCAACACACTACTACCATCATGTCGGCCAAGAACATGAAAAATTGAACAATCATAAGAATAATCTTCAATTGCGATCACACCAAATAGTGCGAACATACAACAGAGATAGAACATGATCTAGAATCATCCACGAACATCACAGGAACATACACAACAACTGGAATTACCAGAATTCCAACTTCATCTTCCAAGAACAACTGCTACAGTACCAGAATGACTATAGGAACACTAGAACACTTTACTTGCACAAATCTTGATGTGTACTGCTGAGACTTCCAAACAAAATTCTAGATAGGTTCAAAAATAAACCCATTAGCGTGCAACACCTGAATATCAACGTACATAACATTTCACCATTCTAACCTTCACAACTTCACTGGTTGCCAGAAGATATATTTATTACAATTTTTTCAATCTTCTCGACATATACAGCCTTAAGTAACATTAATACTAATAGTTTTGACATGAATTACAACCACAACATCCAACACCAAACATGACCATAGCCCTTTTGACATGAGAAGTCTGATCATTTGTGCTTCCAGGTGTGATAATTGTGTGGGGAAAGACGCTCAATAGAAGAAGAGTCTGCCATGATGAATGAGTTTTAAAAAAATTTATGGAAGAGGTTTCTAGTTTTTTGATGTAAATGATAGAAAGCAAGAAAAAAAACCCCCAAAACACAAGAACCCGAACCCCAGTACAATTTTTAAAGCTGAAAGACTAGAAAAAAATGTTTCAAACAATATTTTATGTACTTGGTGAATTTATGAGAAAATAAACTTTATATCTGAAGAGATTGCTTGAACACCTTTCCAACACCTATTCATTTTTGAAAAACGGGGTTCGGACACAAAAGTTACGCCCCCGGAGTACAAAACACAAGTTTTGACTTTGACTAGCAAAAACAATAGCAAAACTGTAAAAAAAAAAAACACCTGCACCACTAGATCCATCTTCGAATCAACTTTTCAACAATATCTCATTTTCCAAAATCTGAGCTCGTATGACCATTTTATGCCCGATTTTGTAAAAGTTGTTCAAAGATGCCCAATAAGCCCTTCAGGAGCCCTTAGGGGCTAAAAAAAATGGGCCACTAGTCGCATGCAGGACCAGGGGCAGGTGGTTGGGGGCTGGAGTTGAAGCTCCTTGTCACCCACATGACCGTCGCTGGTTTGGCAGGGGATGAGCGCGGGGCTCCCGGTCCCCAATATGACTGCGGCCTACGAGTTTAAGGCCCACGGGGGCTGGAGACCGACGGAGCCGTGTCAGTGGTAGGTGGAGAAACCATCGCTGCTGGTGGCCGTCGGGCGGTGAACTGGCGGTGCGGCCCTTTTGAACAGGCAATGCAATTTTTTTCAAAAAAATTTGATTTTGTTTTAGTTTTTATTTTTTTATTTTTTTTGGAAAACATGCCCTGAGGCTGTACGACCTTGAGGCCAAATTTTGTTTGCCTCCTGGTTCAACTATGTCAAAAATAGATGAATGAACAATCAATTTAGGGGTTTGGGCACTACGGACTCAATGGTGAGGTCTGTTTGGACTCAAAACTCTTTGATCAAACAGGGATGCCCTAGATCAAAAGAGACAAACCCCAAACCCTTGAAACTCTATGAATCTCTCAGAAGATGAATAGGAAGTGGCAAGTTAGAGCTCAGATACCATGTATAAGCTGATAAATCCAACTTCACAGAACCCAAGAATCACCTGCATGTAAATAACCTGTCACGAGAAAGAGATACAGTGAAAAAAGCAAAGGTGCTCTCAAAGCTTCAAGCGGAAAAATGAATTAACAGAATGCATAATACAAAAGAGATCAATCCTTATGAAGGAGATCAAGAAACCCTAAATTGAAACCTAAAAGGGATGCATTTAATAATTAATTATTAAATGCCTACAAAATAAAAACTAAGTTAATCTTAAGAGAAATATAAAAGGTAACTTAATTAAAATAATTAATTAAAGAACCTTTTACTCTAACACCCCCCCTTAAGATGAACTTAGGGAGTAGCTAAAAACTAAATGCAGGAAAGAAATGCAACTACAAGCTAGAAAGAAAACAAGGGTCCCAACAACTAGGCCTGATCAAGTACCTGAATACAACCAAATCTTTGTAAAGTGGAGTAAAGGAGAAAACCCAGTTGGAAAAAACTCCTCTCCAAAAAGAGATGAAGAAACATGTTAAAAAAAAACATGAAGGAAGGAAGGCCTCACAGAGACCCCCCAAGGACAACTTCCTTCGCCCCAAGCATGGAGCGCAACTGAAGATAGCACGGCGATGCCAAAGGTTTAGTGAAGATGTCAGCAACCTACTCCTCTGTAGGAATGTACTCCAAGATGAGAGAACCATCCTAAATCAACTGCCTGATGAAGTGCATGTGGATCTCAATGTGCTTAGTTTGTTTATGCTCCACTGGTTTGCGGGAAATGTGAATGGCACTCTAATTGTCACACCAAAGAATAGTGGGACTATCAGGAGGAAACCCAAACTCTTTCATTAACTACCGAAGCCATAGAATCTCTTGACTAACTAACACTACTGCTCAATACTCAGCCTCTGTAGATGATAATGCAATAGAAGACTACTTCTTGTAAGACCATGTGATAGGATGTAAACCAAGGAAAAAAACAAAGCAAGAAGTAGACTTCTGATCATGGACATCACCAGCCAAATCTAAGTCAGTGAAGCCAATAATGTGAGGGGATCCTGAAGTGTAGTGAATTCCATAATGAGTAGTGCCCCGAATGTACCTCAAGATACCTTTGGCAGCTTGCCAATGACTCTCATGTGGATCATGTGAGAATCGAGAGACAAGGCCAACTACAAAGGAAAGATCAGGACGAGAATGTGTCAGATACAATAAACTACCAACCAACTGCCTATATAAAGTGGGATCTACTAGAGGCATAGAGCAAGTGGAAGACAAAAAAACACCTGACTAAAATGGTGTGGGGGTAGGCTTGTACTTAAGCATGCCAAATCATTGGAGCATATCAAGAGAATACTTTTGCTGAAATATGGAAATCCCATCCGAAGATTGAATAACCTGCAAGCCCATAAAAAAATGCAGAAGACCAAGATCTGTCATCTCAAACTGCTCCATTAAAGCTCTTTGATATCACAGTTCGATTCTCTCACAAGATCTAAGAATCAAAATTATAAAGGTAAATGTACCTATTATTTGTAACAAACAAGTGAAAAAAGAGGAAGATGTGTGCATAAGTGAATAGTCAAGTGGATCAACTCTAGAAACTAATATTATGGAGTATGCACATGATGATGTAAAGGATGAAGAAAAAACTAGTTTCTTATTTGATGTATTTCTATATTTTTCCTTTCTTATGACATTGAAGCTAATGATATTTTCTTGTAGGACGATGATGTTGAGACAAGTGAATGATGAAATACTGACTATTCTAGATTTTCCTCACAAACAGTGCTCTAAGAAAACTAACAAAGATATCACAACCTCTCAAAAAAAAAATTTACATAAGTACTTCACATGAAGGTCTATTCAAAACACAACATGCAACCTATATTTTTGCACTTTTCTGCATCAAACTACAGCCTAGGACATAACAAGGATTTCTCAAATTGAAAATCACAAGAATAACATCAACTGAACTGTAAATGGACACAAAATATGATAGGTAGGAATGTTTTTCTTCTATTCACTATAGGAGTATGCCAAAACAATCTCACTGAGTACAAAAACAGTTTCAGCTCAAAAATGTGTAAGAGCTAAAATAGACTGAACTAGAAAACCATTAATTTTCTCCAAAGATATATGTTCAAACCCTAATCCAAGCTCTTGAAAAAATCTCAAGGAAAAGGTCCCAAAAACAATGCAACAAGTTGATATAAAAGTGGAAAGTCACACTTTTTGCATGCATCAACTGTCAAGCCTCTAAAAAAAGCAAAAAATTGCTTTTAAAGCAATGAAAACACCTTATCTCTCCAACTGAAAACCCAATTCTGACCAAGGAGAAAAGTCAACCTTAACTGCTAAAAACAACAAGAAAACAAAGCAATTTATAAAGCATTGCTTTGCTTCTGCTTTACAACATGCAGTTTTACAATTATTCTATTTTACAATTAAAGATTTCTAAAATAATCTTTTGCAAACTGCTTATATCTCCCTTTACAAGTTTTGATTTTCTATAAAAAGTCATAAAATTACAATATTATCCCTTGCATGTTTTAATTGTTTTCTCTAAAAACAATTAAAATAAAATGAACCCTAGGCCTTAACCCTAATCCCAAGGCATATTACCAAGACCTATCTATTCTTTATAAAACCCATTTGATAATGATAAATATCACTAAGGAAAAATAGTTCAATTAATTTCTAAAAAATTAATCAAAAGAAACTAAGGCATAAAGCCTTCCCCAAGGTATAACTATAAATGAATGCCTTAGACTAAATAAGTCAACCATCATGGCATATTACTTTGGTATTAATAAATATTTTGAAACTTAAGTAACACCCCTAAAGTTGACTTAGGGATTTGGGAAACCCTAAAAACAAAACCAAGGAATACCCTAACATTTCGCATCATTTGCAAAAGGAGACTATGAAAGAAATGCTCTCCAACTGTCGGCATGTCTATGCCCAATTTGAACCAGGAAATGCTTTGAATCTTCTGATCTCTCCTCCATCTTGGCTGCCATTTCTTCTGAGACTACATGGTAAGTTGATTTTCCTTCATTATAAGGCTTCCTCTTTGGTTTTGAAAGGCAAGTAAAACCTCTAGAGGTCGCGGCTTCTCCTCTTCCATCTCTGATTTTCCTTGTATATTATTTTCCTGTGCTTGCTTAACATTACCCTGGATGCCATGAGAGAGCTTGACCCAAGCATTGTGAGCTCCAAACGAGCTGGGCGCGGCCTGTGAGCTTCTTGAACAACAAACACAAGGGTAAGTTCCTCTTTGCTCACTGTTTTTTTTTAATTCCTCTCTCCCACTAAAGCCTATGAGCTTTACTTTTCAAAAATGATTGTTATTTTTAGAAAAAATGCAAGTGTGTTGACTGGTCAGCCATGGGCAAGCTATCAAGAGCTTTTTGAATACATTGGGTTTGACCCATGATGGAACTTACTTCCCTTTGCATTTTAATCTTAAAACTCTCTCATGGGTACCTAAAAAAATGGAGTATATGTCTTTAAATTCAAAACCCCAATATGGGTACCCAAAAAAATGAGCAAGAATCTGCATATTTATGTATTCTAGGTCTTCTCAAAATTTGAGCTCGACTCCTTCATTGCATTTCAATTGAATTCTAAAATTTGTAAAAAACCCCTAAGTGGGTAAATGCTGCTTTAAAAAGACTACATCTCTGAGACAAACAAAACATATGGGTATCTGTGATTTTGAATAACCATCCATGGCTCTAGCAATTTCTTTATCTCTGAGAAACAACATATTTAAACTTGCTCCGTTTATTTCCAATTTACTGCATTTCCTAATGAAACCCCATGTGGGTACCTGTTGTATATGAATAAAATCTATTTTCGAGCAAAATCTATATGTAGGTTTTTGTAAAACCTGAAAATAAATTCCTCCATTTCTATATTTTGTCAAAACCCCAAACAAGGGTAAACTATTTTTGAAGAAAATGATTAAAATTTTGTATATGGGTATTTGCTATTTGTGAAGAAAATGCATCTCTTAATGTATTTTTGCTGAAAGCCCTCACACGGGTTGATGAAATTTTGAAAATGTATTATTTGTTTATATTTTAAATTGTAATCTCCATGTTGTTTCTTCCCTGCACACAGAAATCTTCTTGATCGAAACTGTAAATTACTTATTCACCTGTACGATGCATTTGTTCTCTTGCTCTTTTATCAGTTAATGCATCCATTTTATTTAATGCAACATCTACCTAAATCATTGCAACCCCATGGACTGCATTCTCTCTTATAGCCAACTAACACTTGTAGAAGCACTTACCGCATGCCTTGTCATTCTCAACCAAACAGAAACTGACTGTTTTGTTAGTCATTTGCATTTTGGCAACAAACTCTTCATGAATTTACCTGTTCTTGACATAACCCCCATAATTTGCACCGTTCACTATCATTGTTAAGAGATAGGACACTGTTGTTCCAAAATAGAAAAAATGAAACAGCACTACAAAGCGAACAATCTTAAAGAATAGCAAAAACAATATTTAAAACAACAGCTCAAAATATGTCAGCTTGATAATTTCAGCTAAAACAAGCTATCCAATTAGCATTCATTTGCATTCTTCACTTCTATATGTTGATCTGATTGAGCGGATTAAACCCACTATTCACCTATAGCTTTTAGAAAGCATTTACATGATTGTTATGAATGCACAGTTGGTTTAATGGCTTGATGGATAAATTTGCTTTACCCTCTCAGTTTCACTTCCTTTCTTGATGACAATGATGATTGCAATTACTCTCTTGGCCCTCTTGTGACATATAAGGGTAGCATGCCAGGCTCTACCCTTGTGGGAGCCTGTTTTTCCCCACATGCTTGGTCTTCGAAGATAAACAACTACATGGCTTTTCCTATACCTGCACAAGGAAACAAACAGTGTTAGCATAAAAATATATATATCATGTTTGTGTTGATGTTTCTCCTTCGGCTCATATCTCTGCACTTTACTTTATTGTTTCAATTCATGATCAGTAGCATATTATATTATCGTTGATGGTTCATATAGGTATATTCATAGTCAGAGGCTCTGACATCCCTATCTTCCTTCCTACAGGTCAATAGAGCTCGAGGAAAGACAAATGGTGCACCACTTCTACGTCGGTCATCAGTAAATCAAACAATGATCATTATGTTTATACTTATGTGATTTTTTTTATGCATCTTCCATAGTGTAGTGTGCTACTTATGATGCACTGTGACAGTCACATCCACGGCTTCTGTGGATATCTAATTTTATCCTTTCTTCTTTTCATTTGGAAAAGAAAAAATTCATCTTAATGAAAATTTATATTAGCATTTGTATTCTCGCAATCAAATGAAATGTTGTAAATATGAATCACTTTATGAAATGAATGAAAGCATTTGAAAAGATTCATTGTTTAATGCTTTGTCCTATACTTCATTTGACTATAAAATACTGAATAGCAAGTTCTGAATTGTTGATTCCTCTTTTCAAAGCATAACTGTCACTTAATGAACTAAACAAAGTGCAAAACAACACTCAAGCATATTCAGAAATAACTATATTTCACTTTTAAATATAACATAATTTAAATCAACTCCACCATTTGAGCTGTAGCGAAATATTGGTAACATTCTGTCAATTTCCGCTAGATGCTTGCTAGCTAAGCATAGATCAGTTGCCTTTAAAAAATCCATTGGGCATGGAGTCAAAACCTCCCCTTCATGAACTCAAAAAACTGAAACAACAACTCCAAAAATAGCAGCAAAGCAAACAAACAAAGCTGAAAGCAAACTAACATGCCCTGATTATTTTCTTTCCCCAATGCGCAACAATGCTTAAGGAATGAAAAACTACTGAA
The DNA here is from genome assembly GCA_007115665.2 of Sequoiadendron giganteum. Lineage (NCBI taxonomy): Eukaryota > Viridiplantae > Streptophyta > Pinopsida > Cupressales > Cupressaceae > Sequoiadendron > Sequoiadendron giganteum. The sequence goes on from CM021105.1 coordinate 506,507,260, forward strand.
GAGAAATGTGCGTAATGCACTTATTTGTAACAACTACTCTATTTATTTACAAGATAGAACTTATCTCAGAGGCAATGTTTGAGGTGGATCCCGTTAACTGGGATAGACAACACCTCTCTAGTCAGCTTTGAAAGCTAGAAAGCATTGTGCTCCTTGCACTCCGTGATTACATAAGGCCTGTCCCAAATTGCATCGAACTTGGAATGTCATCTAGGTCTACTCTTGTATTCATTCCACTTGAAGACTAGATCACCAATGATAAACTCCCATGGTCTTGCCTTCTTATCAAAAGAGCTCTTCATCTGAGCTTGATGTATTTCAAGCTGTTTTAAAGCTTCTCTCCTAGTTTCCTCAAGCTCTACCAGTTGCACAAACTACACTTCAAGAGGCTGCTCATTCAGTAATTCCATCTCTTTCACATAACTTAAAGTCAGCAACTCAATAGAAATGGGTAACTTAGCTTCTTTACCATAAGCAAGTACATAAGGAGAACAACCAGTGGCCCTTTTAGGTGTCACTTTGTCAGCCCAAAGGGCTAACTTAAGCTTTTCATGCCATCTTTGTTGATTGTCCTCAACAGTCTTCTTGATTATCCAGAGCAGATTCTTATTTGTAGATTCTTCCTATCCGTTTCCCTGCAGATAATAGTTAGAAGATGTATTCAAATAGATGTTATTTCTAACTGACCAATCAAAAATTCTTAAACCGATGAAGGCTAAACCATTGTCAAAAATTATA
>CM021105.1:506508097-506570399 GCA_007115665.2 Sequoiadendron giganteum
GATGATAATGCAATAGAAGACTACTTCTTGTAAGACCATGTGATAGGATGTAAACCAAGGAAAAAAACAAAGCAAGAAGTAGACTTCTGATCATGGACATCACCAGCCAAATCTAAGTCAGTGAAGCCAATAATGTGAGGGGATCCTGAAGTGTAGTGAATTCCATAATGAGTAGTGCCCCGAATGTACCTCAAGATACCTTTGGCAGCTTGCCAATGACTCTCATGTGGATCATGTGAGAATCGAGAGACAAGGCCAACTACAAAGGAAAGATCAGGACGAGAATGTGTCAGATACAATAAACTACCAACCAACTGCCTATATAAAGTGGGATCTACTAGAGGCATAGAGCAAGTGGAAGACAAAAAAACACCTGACTAAAATGGTGTGGGGGTAGGCTTGTACTTAAGCATGCCAAATCATTGGAGCATATCAAGAGAATACTTTTGCTGAAATATGGAAATCCCATCCGAAGATTGAATAACCTGCAAGCCCATAAAAAAATGCAGAAGACCAAGATCTGTCATCTCAAACTGCTCCATTAAAGCTCTTTGATATCACAGTTCGATTCTCTCACAAGATCTAAGAATCAAAATTATAAAGGTAAATGTACCTATTATTTGTAACAAACAAGTGAAAAAAGAGGAAGATGTGTGCATAAGTGAATAGTCAAGTGGATCAACTCTAGAAACTAATATTATGGAGTATGCACATGATGATGTAAAGGATGAAGAAAAAACTAGTTTCTTATTTGATGTATTTCTATATTTTTCCTTTCTTATGACATTGAAGCTAATGATATTTTCTTGTAGGACGATGATGTTGAGACAAGTGAATGATGAAATACTGACTATTCTAGATTTTCCTCACAAACAGTGCTCTAAGAAAACTAACAAAGATATCACAACCTCTCAAAAAAAAAATTTACATAAGTACTTCACATGAAGGTCTATTCAAAACACAACATGCAACCTATATTTTTGCACTTTTCTGCATCAAACTACAGCCTAGGACATAACAAGGATTTCTCAAATTGAAAATCACAAGAATAACATCAACTGAACTGTAAATGGACACAAAATATGATAGGTAGGAATGTTTTTCTTCTATTCACTATAGGAGTATGCCAAAACAATCTCACTGAGTACAAAAACAGTTTCAGCTCAAAAATGTGTAAGAGCTAAAATAGACTGAACTAGAAAACCATTAATTTTCTCCAAAGATATATGTTCAAACCCTAATCCAAGCTCTTGAAAAAATCTCAAGGAAAAGGTCCCAAAAACAATGCAACAAGTTGATATAAAAGTGGAAAGTCACACTTTTTGCATGCATCAACTGTCAAGCCTCTAAAAAAAGCAAAAAATTGCTTTTAAAGCAATGAAAACACCTTATCTCTCCAACTGAAAACCCAATTCTGACCAAGGAGAAAAGTCAACCTTAACTGCTAAAAACAACAAGAAAACAAAGCAATTTATAAAGCATTGCTTTGCTTCTGCTTTACAACATGCAGTTTTACAATTATTCTATTTTACAATTAAAGATTTCTAAAATAATCTTTTGCAAACTGCTTATATCTCCCTTTACAAGTTTTGATTTTCTATAAAAAGTCATAAAATTACAATATTATCCCTTGCATGTTTTAATTGTTTTCTCTAAAAACAATTAAAATAAAATGAACCCTAGGCCTTAACCCTAATCCCAAGGCATATTACCAAGACCTATCTATTCTTTATAAAACCCATTTGATAATGATAATTATTACTAAGGCAAAATAGTTCAATTAATTTCTAAAAAATTAATCAAAAGAAACTAAGGCATAAAGCCTTCCCCAAGGTATAACTATAAAATGAATGCCTTAGACTAAATAAGTCGACCATCATGGCATATTACTTTGGTGTTAATAAATATTTTGAAACTTAAGTAGCACCCCTAAAGTCGACTTAGGGATTTGGGAAACCCTAAAAAAAAAAAGGAATAACCTAACATTTCGTATCATTTGCAAAAAGGAGACTATGAAAGAAATGCTCTGCAGCCGCCACCATGTTATGCTCGATTTGAACCAGGAAATGCTTTGAAACTTCTGATCTCTCCTCCATCTTGGTCACCATTTCTTCTGAGACTACATGGTAAGTTGATTTTCCTTCATTATAAGGCCTTCTCTTTGGTTTTGAAAGGCAAGTAAAACCTCTAGAGGTCGCGGCTTCTCCTCTTCCATCTCTAATTTTCCTTGTATATTATTTTCCTGTGCTTGCTTAATAGTACCTTGGGCACCATGAGAGAGCTCGACCCAAGCATTGTGAGCTCCAAACAAGTTGGGCGTGGCCTGTGAGCTTCTTGAACAACAAACACAAGGGTAAGTTCCTCTTTGCTCACTGTTTTTTTTTTTGTATTCCTCTCTCCCACTAAAGCCTACGAGCTTTACTTTTCAAAAATGATTGTTATGTTTTAGAAAAAATGCAAGCCTGTTGACTGGCCACACCATGGGCAAGCTATCAAGAGCTTTCTGAATACATTGGGTTCGACTCATGATGGCACTTACTTCCCTCTGCATTTTAATCTTAAAACTCTCTCATGGGTACCTAAAAAAAAATGGAGTATATGTCTTTAAATTCAAAACCCCAATATGGGTACCTAGAAAAATGAGCAAGAATCTACATATTTATGTATTTTGGGTCCTCTCAAAAGTCGAGGTCGACTCCTTCATTGTATTTCAATTGAATTCTGAAATCTGCAAAAAACCCCTAAGTGGTTAAATGCTGCTTTAAAAAGACTACATTTCTGAGACAACAAAACATATGGGTATCTGTGATTTTGAATAACCGTCCATGGCTCTAGCAATTTCTTTATCTATGAGAAACAACATATTTAAACTTGCTCCATTTATTTCTAGTTTACTGCATTTCCTAATGAAATGCCATGTAGGTACCTGTTGTATATGAATAAAATCTATTTTCGAGCAAAATTTGTATGTGGGTTTTTGTAAAACCTGAAAAGAAATTCCTCCATTTTTGTATTTTGTCAAAACCCCAAACAAGGGTAAACTATTTTTGAAGAAAATGATTAAAATTATGTATATGGGTATTTGCTACTTGTGAAGAAAATGCATCTCTTAATGTATAAATGCTGAAAGCCCTCACACGGGTTCATGAAATTCTAAAAATGTATTCTTTGTTTATATTTCCAATTGTCATCTCCATGCTATTTCTTCCCTGCACACAAAAATCTTCTTGATTGAAACTATAAATTACTTGTTCATCTGTACGATGCATTTTTTCTCTTGCTCTTTTATAAGTTAATGCATCCATTTTATTTAATGCCACATTTACCTTAAATCATTGCAACCCCATGGACTGCATTCTCTCTTACAGCTAACTAGAACTTGTAGAAGCACTTACTGCATGCCCTGTCATTCTCAGCCAAACAGAAACTGACTGTTTTGTTAGTCATTTGCATTTTGGCAATAAATTGTTCATGAATTCACCTGTTCTTGACATAAACCCCATAATTTGCACTGTTCACTATCATTATTAAGAGATAGGACACTATTGTTCCAAAACAGAAAAAATGAAACAACACTACAAAGCGAACAGTCTTAAACAACAACAAAAACAATATTTAAAATAGCAGCTCAAAATATGACAGCTTGATAATTTCAGCTAAAACAAGCTATCCAATTAGCATTCATTTGCATTCTTCACTTCTATATGTTGATCTGATTAAGCGGATTAAACCCACTGTTCACCTATAGCTTTTAGAAAGCATTTACATGATTGTTATGAATGCACAGTTGGTTTAATGGCTTGATGGATAGCTTTGCTTTACCCTCTAAGTTGCACTTCCTTTCTTGATGACAATGATGATTGCAATTACTCTCTCAGCCCTCTTGTGACATATAAGGGCAGCATGTCGGGCTATACCCTTATGGGAGCCCATTTTTCCCCACATGCTTGGTCTTCGAAGATAAATAGCTTCATGGGTTTTCGTATACATGCACAAGGAAACAAACAATGTTAGCATACAAAACAATATATCATGTTTGTGCTGATGTTTCTCCTTCAGCTCATATCTCTGCACTTTACTTGATTGTTTCATTGCATGATCAGTAGCATATTATATTATAATTGATGGTTCATATAGGCATATTCATAGTCGAAGCCTCTGACATCCCTCTCTTCCTTCCTACAGGTTAATGGAGCTCGAAGAAAGACAAATGGTGCACCACTTCTGCGTCGGTCATCAACCAATCAGGCAATGATGATTATGTTTATACTTATGTGATTTTTTCTTTATGCATCTTCCATAGTGTAGTGTGCTACTTATGATGCACTATGACAATCACGTCCACAACTTGTGTGGATATCTGATTTTATCGTTTCTTCTTTTCATTTGGAAAAGAAAAAATGCATCTTAATGCAAATTTGTATTAGCATTTGTATTCTCGCAATCAAATGAAATGTTGTAAATATGAATCACTTTATGAAATGAATGAAAGCATTTGAAAAGCTTCATTGTTTAATGCTTTGTCCTGTACTTCATTTGACTTTAAAATACTGAATAGCAAGTTCTAAAACTCTGATTCCTCTTTTCAAAGTGTAACTGTCACTTAATGAACTAAACGAAGTGCAAGACAACACGCAAGCATATTCAGAAATAACTGTATTTCACTTTTAAATATAACAGCATTTAAATCAGCTCCACCATTTGAGCTGTAGCAAAATATTGGTAACATTTTGGCGATTTCCGCTAGATGCTTGCCAGCTAAGCATAGATTAGTTTCCTTTAAAAACTCCATTGGGCGCGGAATCAAAATTGCCCCTTCATGAACTCAGAAAACTGAAACACAACTCCAAAAACAACAACAAAACAAACAAACAAAGTTGAAAGCAAACTAACAGGCCCTGATGACCAACAGAACAATGCACAACAATGCTTAGGGAAAGAAAAACTACTAAAAAGAAATGTGTGTAGAGCACTTATTTGTAACAACTACTCTATTTATTTACAAGATAGAACTTATCTCAGAGGCAATGTTTGAGGTGGATCCCACTAACTAGGATAGACAGCACTTCTCTAGTCAGCTTTGAAAGCTGGAAAGAATTGTGCTCCTTGCAGTCTGTGATTACATAAGGCCCGTCCCAAATTGCATCGAACTTGGAATGTCATCCAGGTCTGCTCTTGTATTCTTTCCACTTGAAGACCAGATCACCAATGATAAACTCTCATGGTCTTGCCTTCTTATCAAAAGAGCTCTTCATCTGAGCTTGATGTATTTCAAGCTATTTTAAATCTTCTCTCAAATTTCTTCAAGCTCTACCAGTTGTGCAAATCGCATTTCAAGAGGTTGCTCATTTACTAATTCCAGCTCTTTCACATAACTTAAAGTCAGCAGCTCAATAGAAATGGGTAACTAAGCTTCTTTACCATAAGCAAGTACATAAGGAGAACAACCAGTGGCCCTTTTAGGTGTCACTCTGTTAGCCCAAAGGGCTAACTTAAGCTTTTCGTGCCATGTTCGTTGATTGTCCTCGACAGTCTTCTTGATTATCCGGAGCAAATTCTTATTTGTAGATTCTGCCTGTCCGTTTCCCTACGGATAATAGTTAGAAGATGTATTCAAATAGATGTTATTTCTAATTGACCAATCAGAAATTCTTAAACTGATGAAGGCCAAACCATTGTCAGAAATTATAGAATCTGGAGTACCAAATCTTGACACTAAATCTTGATAAAAATTAAGCACAGAAGTCTCATTTGCTTCCTTTAAAGTAACTGCCTCGGTCCATTTAGTAAAATAATCTATGGCGGTCAGTATCCACTTATGAACCGTGCTTGAAGGCGGGTTGATTGGCCCTATAAAATCTAAGCCCCACTTAGCAAAGGGTTGCTCCACTTGAATCGGATGCAGAGGTAAAGCTGCAAGCTTCTATTTTCCTAAAAATATAGCACATTTTTCACATTTTTGGACCCAAGCAATGGCATCCTTGAACAAATTTGGCCAATAATAACCAGCCCGCATAATTTTCAAGGCTGATGTTCTTGCAACAAAGTGGCCTCTTGAAGGCCCATCATGAAATTCTGCTAAAAGCTTATCAACTCAGTCAGGTTCAATGCATCGTAACAAAACAGCTTGAAAATCTCTTCTATACAGAATGCCATCAATAATTGCAAAAGGAATAGACTGTAATCTGTAATACCTCCTTTTTACTCTATCTAGACCTTCGGGACATTTGCCAGTTTGCAAATAAAGCATCATTTGCTACACCCAGGTAGCAACAAGAATTGGAACAGCAGCTGCATCATCATTGTTTAGCACTATGCCAACCTTTTCAGTCTCCTCTAGGTTGTTGCCCACTGTGTTTTCTGCAATCTATTCACACAAACCCTTACCTCTAACAAGCTTGGTTATTTTAATATCTATGTCAAACTCCATGATCTTAGTTATCTAACCAGCATGCTTATCATTAATTTTGTGGTTCAACAAGAAATCTTTAACAGTTGAATGCACAACCAGCAAATGAATCTTGTTGTTCGATAGCATATGTCTGAATTTTTTTAAACTTCTTATAGCAGCAAACACATGCTTCTTGACAAAGGAATACTTTACCTCATAATCATGAAGTACCTGGCTGAAAAAGGCCATTGGTTGCTCCAAACCTTCATCGTTTTGCTGGCAAAGCATCACAGAAATGGTATCAACTCCTCCAAATGCATAAAGGATGAAATCTTTGTTGTACTCTGGATTAATGAGGGTAGGGGCAACTGCAAGAGCTTCTTTGATCTGATCAAAGCTCCTTTTACCTTCCTTGGTCCAGGCGAAAGCTATATAGCATAAGAGTGAGAGGTTGCAGCAAAGCTGCTATATTTGGTATGAACCTCCTCACAAAATTTATTCTTCCAAGAAATCTTTGTAAGCCTTTCTTGTGAGCTGGCAATGACAATTCAAGAATTATAAAAATCCTTTCAGAATCTATGGAAATGCCCTGCTTTGAAACAATGTGTCCAAGGAGTTTACCTTCATGTATAGAAAAAATACACTTCTTCGGATTAAGAGACACTCTGAACTCCCTGCATCTCTGAAAAATCTGTTCTAAATGATCAAGATGTTCACTAGCATTTTTGGAAAAAATAGTAATATCATCTAAATAAACTAGAACGATCTTGTTCATGAGGTCGTGAAAGGCCATATCCATCGCTCGCTGAAAAGTTGCTCCAGCATTGGATAAGCCGAAAGGCATCCTTTCGTAGGCCATCGCGCCCCACTTAGTCATGAATGCTATTTTGAATTGATCCTGCTGCTTAACCAGAATCTAGTTGTAACCTTAATAACCATCTAGCAAAGAAAATCTATCAGAACCCGAAACCACCTGTAAAATTTTCTCCATGGAAGGGAGTGGGTAGTGGTCTTTCAGTGACACTCTATTTAAATCTCGAAAATCAACACATAATCTAATCTCCCCACTTTTCTTCCTAACTGGAACTAGGTTCGAGACCCAAGAAGTATGCTTAATGGGAAAAATGATACCACTTTCAACTAATTTATTCAATTCGGCTTTCATAAGGTGTTCTAATTTGGGATTGAGAGGCCTTTGTTTCTGCCTAACTGGTTTTGCAGTAGGCTCTAATTCAATAGTATGTTGGGCTAATTCTAGGTCAAACCCCTTCAAATCCTTATATTCCCAAGCAAAAATATTACTAAATTTCTGACATAACAGAATAAACTCCTGTTGTTACTCTTTATTACATACCTTTCCCAGCTTGAGAAGCTTACCTCTGAAGATTTTGACTGCTTCATAGTGTTCCTCTTTAATAGTTAAGCTGCATTTATATCTCCTCATCTAGTCATCTGAGTTGAAAGCAGATTCCAAAGTCACCAAACCCCTTGGCAACTTGTTAGTCCTCAACTGTACAATCTGATTGTAATATTGCTACTGCCATTTTTGTTGGTTTCCATCTGCAAACTCAACTTCAACAATTAAAACATTTACAATTTGCTCATCGCTGTCAAAAACTTGCCAACTCATATTATTATTAGGAACAGAAGGTCTGACGACTATATTTACATATTGACGTGCCTCTACTTTGTGAATTTCATTTGGAATATCAAACTAAGCCCCTATAGCAACAAGCCTATCTGCATGCTTATTCTCATTTCTAGGAACTGAACAGATATTAAAAGCATCAAGATCTTCTATTAAATCCAATACACGATGCTTATATTTCTTAAGCAAATCATTCTTTGTAGCATTTAGATTTCTAACCTGATTCACGATTAACTCAGAATCACCATAAACACGCAAACATTTGATACCTCTTTTTCGAGCCCACTCAAGGCCATGTACAAGTGTCTCGTATTCAACTATATTATTTGTATAGCTAAACACAAATCTAAAAGCAAAGTAATAATTTTCTCCTTCTGGTGAAATCAGCATGGCCCCGCCACCAACACCTACACTGCTCCTTGAATCATCAAAATAGAGTCTCTAAAGTTTATTTTCCTACCCTACAAGTTGTACTTCCCTTTTGATCAGGTTAGGCATATCAGAATCGGGTTCACGAATCATGTAAGCCCCTAATCCTACCTCATCTATATGCTGGAAGGGATCAAGCTCGTGATCTTTAGTTGCCCATTCATCTAGATTTTTACTTTCTACATGGGTGTTGTGGTCTGATATCATGGTTTGCTCCTCCAGTATAGGGGTGATGCAAAGGTTAGAATTTATAGGACTGAGAACGTATGGTTCGATGTGGTCTTTGGCTAAAGGCTCAGACTTTATGGTTACCTTTGTACCATACCTTGTTCTAAAAAATAGATGAGACCAGTCAGATGACAAGAAACCCCCCAACTTGGCTATAAAATCCCTTGATAAGCAAATGGCAAAGTGTGGTGGCAAATCGATTACATGTATGTCTTGATGAATCGCAAAACTAGGAGATGCGTGCAAGGTAAGGGCTAATTTTTTTACTATACTAGCAGTTCTGATAGCAAACCCATCTAACTGAACTACACCCTTCTATGGGTTGAGTTCATAGATAAGACCTAAAGCATCAGCTAATTTTTTAGGCATGACTGAGCTACTTGCTCCATAATCAACCATGCAATTATGCACTAATTTATCCCCAATGATCAAAGTCAAATAAAATGGGGGAGGCTTTACCTCCTTACCTTTTTGTTTGCTTTTACCTTCCAAACTATTAGTGAACACTACTTCGGTAGAACTTTGATTAGCATCATCAGAAATAGAAAACTTAGCCAAAGCATCCTATAGCAAACCTTTCTGACCTGGGATGTGCAAAGCATCTAAAACAGACATGTTGATAGTAATCTTTCTGAGGTGCTCAACAATATTAAAGGAAGTAGTATTTACCTTCTAGTGGTTTTTTGAAACAGTAGCATCATTTTGCTTCTGCAAGGGCTGCAAATGTGTCTTTAACTGTTCTTTGCCAGGTATTTCTTGGCCCTTTTGCAAAAACTGCACCTTGGATTATGTTGCAGCATTAGTATTGGATGTAGAAACTGGTTGTTTATCTTTCGTAGGTTGTTGTTGTGAACTTCCAGCTTGTTGTCCTAGGTGCATTGCTCTCTTTTTCGATCTTGTGTTGGTTGCGACAAAAGAAACTTCTTGATCCTGGCCATTCACACCACAGAACTCAGAACTTTGCCAGTTTGGCAAAGCGACCTCAAAACCTTCTTGATGTTCCAAGTTCTTATTTGAAATGCTTTCTAAACCTGCATAATTGTTTTGAACCATCAAAGCCTGATTCCTCATGCCATTATCACATGCTGATTGGTTATGGGGTTGGTTGCATGGATAACACCAATCACAATCTTGGGCAATATTATTCTGAGGTACGAGCTCCTTTGATGAACTGGTTGTGTTTGGGTTGTATGGCTAGAAGGGTCTTGGGTTAAAATTTCTCTTATGGCCCTGGTAATCATTCTGAAAAGCAGGCCTATTAGGTTGGTTCTACTGATAAGTGGCTTGATAGGGTTTATGTTCATGACCTACTTGCTTTTTAGTGCTCACTAGATCATTCCCAAAGGTCTTGAGTATACTCTTAATCTCCTAGATTTCTTGGATTTGGGCTAGAGTAGCAATTTGTTGTGTTGCGGTATGATAACCTATTGTTGGGACAACGGGAACATTAGCTAAGGGGGGTAAAGCAGTAGGGGTAGTTGGCTGTATCTCAGGAAATAGCGGCATACGAGGTGTAGGACCTATATCTCCAGCCTAAATAAGGCAATTTTTGACTCTAATGGCAATATCGTAAGCATCAAGGAGAGTATGCCCACCCATAGACTGGGTCATAACTAAAATTTTATAGTTCAAATCCCTCAAGTAAAATAGAAAAGCGTGAGCTGGTAGAGGCCTTACCGTTGTAGGAATTTTGGCCCAAGTTCTCTGAAAATGGTGATTGAAATCCGCCAAGTGTTCGTCTGGTGCCCTCTGAATTGTGCTCAACTGTTCTAACAGGGATAGATTGTCAGATTTATCAACAAAAAATTGGTACAAGCCATTACCTAGTGCATCCCATGTTGCAATAGAGTTGGTTGTGAGGCCTCTGAACCACTGTAATGCTTTACCCTTGAGCTATGTAGCCAAGAGCTTCAACGTAACGTTCTCCTGGCTGATGTTATGAACTGAACGTAAGGTGGACACGTCATGAATGTGCTCCACCGGTGTTGTGTGATCTTCTCCAGTGAAGTATAGTAGGCTTCTTAGAGTTGCAATTGGGATGTCATTGTGTTGAGCGATATCTAATGGACTGCCTCCATTGAAAGGTGTGAACGGATGTTGCCTTGGCACTACCATCGGCGGTACCTGTGATATTGGAATTGGTACTCCTGGTGATAAAACCAGAGAGCTGAAAACCAGAGGTGTTGACTTTGACCTCACTGGTGCTTCAAATAGCCTCCTTGTTATTTTGCCAAATCTTCGTGGTGGGGATAGCTGTCGGTATCAGAAAGGTGCAATGCTTGATCTGGTTTGTACCTTTCTCATGTGCGGGCTGCACTAGATCTGCATGCAAAAAATTAGAAATCAGAGTCGCCAAGTATATTTGAACAAGCCTCCAAAAGGCTGAGAAATCTGTTGCATACACCAAACAGCAAATTTTGAAAATTAAATTCTCTGGAAATGATTTTCAGACTGTCCCACCAGGCGTGCCAAAAATTGTTAGCAATCAGATATGCACCCCATCAGATTTGTAGAAATCAGACTATCTATTGCAACATTGAAACTCTTTCCAGACGTGGGTGGTCTATAAGGAAAGAGAATCTCCAAAGCGAGTTGGTTCTCCGTATAATGATCCTATTCTAAAATCTTCTTGGAGAAGAGATAGAGAGAAAAATAAAACTTAAAATTTATGACTTTGAAATGGCTTTTAATATTGAATGATGAAATACTGACTATTCTAGATTTTCCTCACAAACAGCGCTCAGAAAACTAACAAACATATCACAACCTCTCAAAAACAAGTTTACATAAGTACTTCGCATGAAGGTCTATTCAAAACACAACATGCAACCTATATTTTTGCACTTTTATGCATCAAACTACAGCCTAGGACATAACAAGGATTTCTCAAATTGAAAATCACAAGAATAACATCAACTGAACTGTAAATGGACACAAAATATGATAGGTAGGAATGATGTTCATCTATTCATTGTAGGAGTATGCCAAAACAATCTCACTGAGTACAAAAATAGTTTCAGCTCAAAAATGTTTAAGAGCCAAAATAGACTGATCTAGAAAACCCTAAATTTTCTCCAAAGATATATGTTCAAACCCTAATCTGAGCTCTTGAAAAACGCTCAAGGAAAAGGTCCCAAAAATAATGCAACAAGTTGGCATAAAAGTGGAAAGTCACACTTTTTGCATGCATCAACTGTCAAGCCTCTAAAAAAAGAAAAAAATTGATTTTAAAGCAATGAAAACACCTTATCTCTCCAACTGAAAACCCAATTCCGACCAAGGAGAAAATTCAACCTTAACTACTAAAAACAGCAAGAAAACAAAGCAATTTATAAAGCATTGCTTTGCTTCTACTTTACAACATGCAGTTTTACAATTATTCCATTTTACAATTAAAGATTTTTAAAAACATCTTTTGCAAACAACTACTTATATCTCCCTTTACAAGTTTTCATTTTCTATAAAAAATCATAAAATTACAATACTATCCCTTGCATGTTTTAATTGTTTTCTCTAAAAACAATTAAAATAAAATGAACCCTAGGCCTTAACCCTAATCCCAAGGCATATTACCAAGACCTATCTATTCTTTATAGAACCCATTTGATAATGATAAATATCACTAAGGCAAAATAGTTCAATTAATTTCTAAAAAAATAATCAAAAGAAACTAAGGCATAAAGCCTTCCCCAAGGTATAACTATAAAATGAATGCCTTAGACTAAATAAGTCAACCATCATGGTATATTACTTTGGTATTAATAAATATTTTGAAACTTAAGTAGCACCCCTAAAGTCGACTTAGGGATTTCAGAAACCCTAAAAACAAAACCAAGGAATACCCTAACATTTCGCATCATTTGCAAAAAGGAGACTATGAAAGAAATGCTCTGTAGTCGTCACCATGTCTATGCTCGATTTGAACCAGGAAATGCTTTGAAACTTATGATCTCTCCTCCATCTTGGTCGCCATTTCTTCTGAGACTACATGGTAAGTTGGTTTTCCTTCATTATAAGGCCTTCTCTTTGGTTTTGAAAGGCAAGTAAAACCTCTAGAGGCCACGGCTTCTCCTCTTCCATCCTTGATTTTCCTTGTATATTATTTTCTTGTGCTTGCTTAACATTACCTTGGGCACCATGAGAGAGCTTGACCCAAGCATTGTGAGCTCCAAACGAGCTGGGCGCGGCCTGTGAGCTTCTTGAACAACAAACACAAGGGTAAGTTCCTCTTTGCTCACTGTTTTTTTTTGTATTCCTCTCTCTCACTAAAGCCTACGAGCTTTACTTTTCAAAAATGATTGTTATGTTTTAGAAAAAATGCAGGCCTGTTGACTGGCCATGCCATGGGCAAGCTATCAAGAGCTTTCTGAATACATTGGGTTTGACCCATGATGGCACTTACTTCCCTTTGCATTTTAATCTTAAAACTCTCTCATGGGTACCTAAAAAAAAAATGGAGTATATGAATAAATCTGTTTTCTATCAAAATCTGTATGTGGTTTTTTGTAAAACTTGAAAAGAAATTCCTCCATTTCTGTATTTTGTCAAAACCCCAAACAAGGGTAAACTGTTTTTGAAGAAAATGATTAAAATTTTGTATATGGGTATTTGCTACTTGTGAAAAAAATGCATCTCTTAATGTATTTTTGCTGAAATCCCTCACATGGGTTCATGAAATTTTGAAGATGTATTCTTTGTTTATATTTTCAATTGTCATCTCCATGTTGTTTCTTCCCTACACACAGAAATCTTCTTGATCGAAACTGTAAATTACTTGTTCACTTGTACGATGCATTTGTTCTCTTGCTCTTTTATAAGTTAATGCATCCATTTTATTTAATGACACATTTACCTTAAATCATTGCAACCCCATGGACTACATTCTCTCTTACAGCCAACTAACACTTGTAGAAGCACTTGTCGCATGCCTTGTCATTCTCAGCCCAAACAAAAACTGACTATTTTGTTAGTCATTTGCATTCTGGCAACAAACTCTTCATGAATTTACCTGTTCTTGACATAACCCCCATAATTTGCACTGTTCAGTATCATTGTTAAGAAGGGACATTGTTGTTCCAAAACAGAAAAAATGAAACAGCACTACAAAGCGAATAGTCTTAAACAACAACAAAAAACAATATTTAAAACAGTAGCTCAAAACATGACAGCTTGATAATTTCAGCTAAAACAAGCTGTCCAATTAGCATTCATTTGCATTCTTCACTTCTATATGTTGATCTGATTAAGCGGATTAAACCCACTGTTCACTTGTAGCTTTCAAAAAGAGTTTACATGATTGTTATGAATGCATTGTTGGTTTAATGGCTTGATGGATAACTTTGCTTTACCCTCTCAGTCACACTTCCTTTCTTGATCGCAATGATGATTGCAATTACTCTCTTGGCCCTCTTGTGACATATAAGGGAAACATGACGGGCTCTACCCTTGTGGGAGCCCATTTTTCCCCACATGCTTGGTCTTCGAAGATAAACAGCTACATGGCTTTTCCTATACCTACACAAGGAAACAAACAATGTTAGCATAAAAAACAATATATCATGTTTGTGTTGATGTTTCTCCTTCGGCTCATATCTCTGCACTTTACTTGATTGTTTCAATGCATGATCAGTAGCATATTATATTATCGTTGATGGTTCATATAGGTATATTCATAGTCGGAGCCTCTGACATCCCTCTCTTCCTTCCTACAGGTCAATGGAATTTGAAGAAAGACAAATGGTACACCACTTCTGCGTCGTTCATCAGCCAATCAGGCAATGATGATTATGTTTATACTTATGTGATTTTTTCTTTATGCATCTTCCATAGTGTAGTGTGTTGGTTATGATTAACTGTGAAAGTCACGTCCACAGCTTGTGTGGATATCTGATTTTATCCTTTTTTCTTTTCATTTAGAAAAGAAAAAATGCATCTTAATGCAAATTTGTATTAGCATTTGTATTCTCGCAATCAAATGAAATGTTGTAAATATGAGTCACTTTATGAAATGAATGAAAGCATTTGAAAAGCTTCATTGTTTAATGCTCTGTCATGTACTTCATTTGACTGTAAAATACTTAATAGCAAGTTCTGAAACTCGGATTCCTCTTTTCAAAGCATAACTGTCACTTAATGAACTAAACAAAGTGCAAAACAACACTCAAGCATATTCAGAAATAACTATATTTCACTTTTAAATACAACAGCATTTAAATCAGCTCCACCATTTGAGTTGTAGCGAAATATTGGTAACAATTCTAATTTTTATGTTGATGATGATAATGAAGATATGGATCAAGTATTTAATCTAAATATAGAATGTATTGAACCACCAAAAACATGTGTTTTAGGGAAAGAGGATTCCCGAATAGGCTCCTAGGGTTTTTCACCTAGGAGGTAGGTTGATAAATGGTGCCTCTTTCACACTAAAGTATTTTTGGAAAGTTCATTCAATATTAGGGGTTTGAATGGGTGTGATGTGTGTTCCTGAGTGTTGCAAAGTACTAAAATGAACTAAGTATGGAATGTAAACTAATGTAATCAAAATGCATTAACAAAACTATGTAGAATGACCTAATGATGACCTAAAATGCATGCAAACTGAAATAGAACTAAAGGAGGCAGAAGTGGTGCACCTAGAAACTAAAGGATGAAGAGGAGCTCTAGAATCTTCTAGAATCTACTGAAAATGTTGACTAGGACACTTACGCCAAGTTGGGCAACTTAGCCCTCTTCCTGGGAAACTTTGTTGGAACAGGTTTCTAGAAAATGGGTATCCAAAAACATAGAAACCACATTTCAGGCCTGGTACTAGGACTAATTTGCCAATGATGGAAACTTAGTCCACCTGGAGCTTTCAGGAGTCTCGAGGTTGGAATCTGTAGGTGCCCACTTGTACTTCTGTTTCTGACAGAGACCAGTGTTTGAATCTTCAAAAAATGACCTGCAAGTTGCCTTTAAGCTCCTTTTAGGGTTTGTTGACTTAGAATGATGTGGATGAAGTGATGACACCTTTTAGCACCTTACTCTTTGACTAATCAACATACAAACCTACAAAGCACACATGCAAAGAGAGGAAAAAGGTTAGGGTTAGAGAATAAGGGTTTGCCTTAGTCAAACCCCATGTTGGTAATCAAACCCAAAATAATGAAATGGAATGAGAAGGAGAATATGATTGAATAACATGCAAATACAATCACTCACCAAGCCCTTGTTGAAGAAGTCTCAAGATATGCAAGAACCAATTCCAATGCATGTTGCTTGAAGTGCTTAGTGCTTGAATGCTTTCTTGAGAAGATAGATTGCTTGAGTTCTTGTGAAGATGAAGATGTTGTTGGGGGGGAGTTAAAATAAGGATTAAAACCCTTATTTATACATGTGATGCCCTAATTCCTCGAAAATAACACATCATAGGTCGACCTTAGGGTCTAGGAGAGAAAATCCCGTTAAAAATTTGATTTAATTTTAATTTTTTATGTCAAATGGGACTAAGTAACCCAAGGTGGTGACCTAGTCCACTTGGACAAATTAAAGTGGTAGTCGGGAATTAAAAGGTGGTTAATGTTGATTAACGGGATTGTCTCTCGAAACACATTTGAGTCGGGCCTATAAATGCATTTAGGGGCCATTTTTCATAAGAAAGGGTTGTTTTAGTGATGCCAACCTAGGAAAGTGTGAGGGTTAGTTACAAAACCTTACAACACTTTGGACTAAGGCTTGGAAAGGGGTTATTTAGGTGAATTATTGTAGAAAAGTCCTAGAAAAGTGAGGAAATATGCTACAACACTTCACAACACCCTTTTAAGAATTTGTTAAGTCTTTGTTGATTTGCAAGCATTCAAAGCCTAATGTGAATTTTTTGGCCACATTACAACATTAGATCTATGCAGAATCAGGCCAAAATCCAAGGGAAAAGGCCCAAATGAGTGAAAAGTGTCAAGGCTAAACTTTTTTGTGGCACATTTAGCCCCCACTTTAGTGAGAGGATGGACTTGCTTCAAACACACACTAAAGTAGCCAAGACATGCATATCGAGAGGGATCTGAATGCATGGATACTTGTGAGATGAGACAACTATAATCAAGAGGGATGATCAAGCCCCTAGGATCAAGATCCCATGGCAAACCAAACATTATCAGAAAAGATCACACAAGGAAAGTGATGTGAAAGAGTGAAGAGAGAGGGAAAGTCGGATCAAGCTTCGACCGTTTGTCTAGCTAGTTGTGGATAAGATCTAGGTTGTTTATCCAAAAGGAAGTGTACTCACTCTGGGGTGATGATACTTTTGGTTGTTTTCCAGGTGAGAAGGCCCAAAAGGTGACAAACATGTGGTTGGTATTTACCCACACACATGCAGGTGGCTATGGGGAAAGTCGCGTCGTTGGTTGGGCTTCCCACTTAACCATACCAAAGTTATACCTCCTAATAACTTTGATAAGGCACCACAAAAGACAAGGGTTTGAGGTTCATGAGACAAGAAAAGCTTCGTATTCTTAGAACTCATGAACAAATGTAAGATGGCACCACAGGCATGCAAGCTGTGTTATGCAAAGTGGCCATATATGTGAAATGCAAAATGCAATATGTAAAATGCAAAAGGTATGTGTTGATGGTATTTTTTGCACAACAACAACTCAGATAGAATATGATATCATATCTCTCTTGAAAGGTAAATCTCTATCAGCAAGCCTCAAGAGATAACCCCAAGGTCTCTAATGTTAGGTCTTGACAATGCAATAAAACAACTCAGTGATGAAATGTGAAATGTTGGTAATCACAGGGGGACCTTACAAATGAAGAATGTTGGAAGTGTACTTTCATCAGATGCAGCAATATGGTGATGCTTTTAATCCTAAAACTAACCCAGATTCAAAATAAACAGCAAAAGAGATAAGGGTTTCAAAGAGATCCTAATGCTAACACCTAAGATCAATCACAACAATGATGAATGTTGTAAATGGACAGATCCCCAATAAAACCAATCTCTGCTTGATCAAGGACAAGCCCACAACTCCACAGAAATGGTGCAATCTTCTAAGGAAACTGAAGATTTTCAGACTATGAACATTCATCCACATACCCAGTAAATGGCGCAATGTAAACAAGTATCCACAGTTGAACTTAGCACAAAATAAGGCCCAGACTAACTTTACACAACAACTTACAATCAGAAAATTGCTAAAAGTATGGACTGGAGATCGATCAACATCATTATCATTTCACCATTGACATGAAAGAATTGAAAAACTAGCATCTAACATCTAACACTGAGAATTGAGAACAAGAAACCATAAACTGACAAAGGTAAATTATTTTTTTGCCAAATCAACAACTCAGTTGCATTACTTCTCCAACATTACATAACAATTTTCAGTCTCTCTCCTCTCCTACAGCTAATTTCTAAAATCCACTTGCTAATTCTGGCCTTCTACAGCTTCTAATCAACTCTTCTAACCTAGTCTAACTCCTTACAAATGAGAAGGCACTAGCCTTTTATATAAAATTACATTTTGAATCAATGGTCAGGATTTAATTCATCCAATGGCATAAATTACACTTCTAGAAGCATCCAGCTATTACATTTAATTTGGGAGCTCATGGTACATCATCATCCAATCAATTGCATTCAATTGCATTATGGCTCAATGACATTAATTTTGAGAGAATCTTCATTGGAGAATAAATACAGCTTCACATGTCTTTCCTTGTTAAATGCACCTCTCGAATTGGTATACAGTTGGTGGCACAGATTCTTATGCAAGCCCCACTTTAATATTTGAGTTGAACTTTTCCAGATTTTCCCTCTTGGCACAAATCCATATGCAAGTCCCCCTTTTTTGATTTATTTAATCCTGAAAAACAAATATCATCATTAGTAGCTCATATGTCGAAATTCAATCCAAATTAAATTTAAATACAATTTTGGCGCTTTATTTTTTATTTTTTTAAAAATTGCATTTCGAGAAAAAATTCTATTTTAAAAAAAAAATCCATTTTTGGAAAATTTCGGGATTTTGAGGGCTTGAAGGAATTTTTCAAAAAGGAAATTTCCATTTTTCAAAAATTTCAGGATTTTGAGGGCTTGAAGGAATTTTCCAAAAAAGGAAATTTCAGGATTTTGAGGGCCTGAAGGAATTTTCGGGGATTTCCACTCAGGTTGGAAAATCCCGAAATTCCAAGCAAGGTCAAAATCCCCTAAACCTCATAACTTTTTTTCTAGAAGGAATTTTTGAAAAGTTCAAAAAAACTTGGCCTAATTTTTCATCCTCTATCCATTGGTGCAAAACTATTTACACATAACATTAAAAATTCTCTTCAAAATCCCCATTTCCAATTTTCAAGACAAGTGAAGAGCCCCCAGAGCCTCAAAATATTGCCTTCATCAAACCAAGTCTTGAATTAATCCCAAAATAATCTCCCAAGAAGAGAAAAACTGAAATTGACAAAGCCAAGGTGTAGAGATGCAAAAGAAAAAGAGGGTCCCCGCCTCCAGTGGGGCGTGTGTGCAAAAATTGCACAATAGTATGTTCAAAGGAGTCTTATTTAGTTCATGTGAGGTCTTTAAATTAGGGAACATTGTGTCAAAGTTCTCCAAAAGAGGACCAATCAAAGGATAGAAAATTTGCAACTTAGGGGATGCAATGTGTCACATTAGGCCACTAAGAGGAATGTAATATGCTAAGATAGATCACTTTCATGAAGGATATTACATCCAATATCATCCACAAAGCAAGAAACATATCGTATGAAGTAATAAGGCTGCACTAAGAACCAAGAAAAAAAAATTGTAAAAGGAAATAATGCCAATGTATGCCCCCAATTTAAAGAAATTGTGAAACACTGTACTATGAGCAATTACTTTAAATTAGAAAAGGAAAGAATAAAATAATAAATCAAGGACATGAGATCCAACTTGGAAAGCCCTATGCCAAATGATATGTTTTCAAGCGAGGTGCATCATGTGAAGGAGAAGAATGAAAAAAAAGAGAAAGGGGTTGCCCCCAAAATGAAAAACACCAAATACATAAGGGATCTATGGATATGGGGTCAGTATGTTTGATGCTGCAATGTTTGTTTAGAGAGCGTGAAACTATCATCATTCCCCCAAATACATAGAACTGGAGGAAGGACACAAAGAGAGTGAAAACAAAGAAAAAGAAAGAGTCATTTTGGGTCAACATGGAAGAGACATAGGATGTCTTGACACTTTGCATCGTCCCCAAAAGGACAACAAAAGAAACAAAAAGAGAATTTTAGGTCAACATGAAGGAGACATTGTGGTCTATTCCTTGCATCATCTCCAAAAGCAAGGTGAAAGTGAAAGAAAAAGAAAAGGGGCCTTTTGGGTCAACATGAAGGAGACATTGTGGTCTCAACGCCTTGCATCATCCCCAAAAGGAAGAGAAAAAGAAAAAAAGGAAAAGGAAAAGGAAAAGGAAACAGCCTTTAGGGTCAACATGAAGGAGACATTGCGGTCTCAATGCCTTGCATCATCCCCAAAAGGAAGAGAAAACAAAAGCGAAAAGCGAAAGAAATGCATGACATATAGAAGAAGGAAGAGGCAAATAGAAGAATATCACAAAGAGAGATAAGATCAAACATGACAGTACGAGGGAACACATTACTCACAAGAAAACATGCAAGAGAAAAGGTAAAAGATTAGTAAGGAAAATATGCTTCAACCATCAAGCAAGTCATCTGCCTCCCAATCTTGTTTAGAATAAAATTCGGGTGGGTGACTAGTTGGAGGGACAACAACAATTGCAGAACTAGCGTCAAGGTCAATGCTCATTCAAGGAGAGTTATCATGTAAGCTCATGGAAGAGGAAAATAATGTATTCAAATTATTATGCACCTCTTCATCTATTTTAGCAATCTCCTCATCGTTGTCATCTAGATTAATGACAATAGGAGGGCGAATGACAATATCAGTTGAAGCCTGTAATACTGGTTGCGATGGGGGTATAGGATCTAGTTGTGGTGGTAGGGGAGGAGGGTTGTCATGCCTTGCTTCTGTAAAATGTGGATTATGATTTTTAACATTTTCTTCATCATGTGACTTGCGAACAAGAGAACGACGGTGACACCTACGCTCCCTAGCTCCTCTATTTCTTTTTATTCTATTGTCAAGTTGCATTTAAGAAGGAGCGAGTTGATCAACCATAGGTTTCTTGTCACTATTAGAGTGAGGAATGGGAGGAACCATAGGGGGGTCAGCCACTTTCTCCTCGGCTTTATAAACTTGTTTGATGCGAGGAGGCAAGATGGAATTACTGTCATGATCTTTAGGCCTCTTTGATGATGTAGAGGAGGTTCAGGTGTTGGTTGGTTAGGCAGGTCTGATTTGGGTTGTAGCATGGTTTCATCAAGGATGGGAGTTTTAGAAGTGCAGGTGGACATGTTGTGAAGAGATAATTCAGATATTTTCTTAGATTTAAATTTTTGATAAGCGATGAAAAATAAATCTCTTCGAGGAGTAATGGGTTCCATGGGCTTAGGCCAAAAGGATTTTAAGGAAAAGTTGCCTTTGGAAGATAAGGGATGAAGCCACTATGGTGGATGGTGAATATTTCATTGTCAAAGGGAAACTTCAAAAATTTGTGAAGAACCGAGGGGACCGCTTGCATTGAGTGAAGCCATGGGTGGCCTAGCCGCAAACGAAATTGGTCTGATTACGGGATGATAGAGAATGTAACATCTAATGTCTTGGGGCCTATTTGTAATGGGAGGGTGATCAATCCGATCATAGGGCAAGAGAAACCATTATGTGTTTTGATCTATGCATTAGGTTTGTCATAAACATCTTGATAAAGATCATGTAGTACCAAAAATTCTTCCGTGATCACATTCTATCCACAGGTGGGATCTATGAGTATCCCATTAGTGGGCTTATCATAGAGTCGATTGGCTATGTAGAGAGGACCATCGGGAATATTTTTGAGTATATCTTGAGGGGAATAAGTAATATCAAGGGATGTTTTGGTTTGGCCCTTACGATGGATAATGTCTATTGTGCCTACCATTTCATCTATAGGTTTGACATGGGTCACATTCGGAAGAAGATCAGAATGCTCATCTTCTGTATCAACATTCATAACATCATTTTGTGGAGTTTCACTAGCTTTGACAAATGAAATTTTTTGTTTAGGCATAGGATTAGTGAAGATTTGTGAATTTTGGTTTCGGGGTGCAACAAACTTATTGCCTTTATCATTAACACCAGCAACACATAAACGGCCTGAATCAATGAGGTCTTGAATAAGGTGCTTAAGACGCTTACATTGTTCGGTGACATGTCCATTTTTTCTATGAATAGCAATAAGCGTTGGAGTTAAAGGATGGAGGTAAAAGCTTATTAGGATCAGGTGCATGGAAAATAGGTAAGGTAATCAATTGTTATTGTAAGAGTTGGGTCATTGTATTATGGAGGGTATCGGGTAAAGGCGTGAAGTTTTTTTTTGGATCTCCATGATTAAAAGGCACCACGGTCTTAACAATTGCTATTTGATTATTGACAGGTGGAGGGGATTGTGAAGGAGGGTTAAATTACAAAAACCCACTATTTGGCTTGCAAAATGGTTGGGAATTGGTTTGGTTGGTAGCATCGGATTTCTTAATTCGACTAGAAGTGGATCGTGTATCACAACTACTAGTTGAATTGTGATAATCATAGAGCATTGTGCATAAATGCATGAAGGAAGGAAATTTTATCATGGTGAGTTTTTCTTGAAGGTGGGTATGCAGGTTTTCAGTAAATATCTTTTGCAGATGTGTATTAGGGATCTTGACATCAATTTGGGATAAAAGTGGTTGATAACCTGAGATAAAGTCTATTATCTTTTCATCATTGTTTTGCTTACATCTCATCAAATTGGCCAAGGTCATTTTAGGATTCATGTGTACTTGGAAATGGTTGATAAAGGCATCAACAAGTTCATTGAATGAACATATTGAATTGTTTGGCCAAGAAGAAAACCAATCCAAGATAGTGTCTTTTAAGGTCCGGGGAAATAGTTTAGCTAATAGTTTATCGTCAAGAGAAAAATCACTACACAAAGCAGTGTAAGCGTTAACGTGATTAGAAGGATCACCCTTCACTCCATACTTCTCAAATCTAGGTATTTCTATTCCCTGTGGCATCAGGGTTCACAATATTTCTAAGGACAAGGGATTGTTGGGAACATAGTATGTGGGTGAGCCATGTTGGTTTTGATTGATGGTAGAAAGTTGTTGTTGCATAGAGGAGACTGTGTGGAAAAGTTGTGTTAAGAGAGGATTGATATAAGTGGTGTTGGGTGGAAGGGAAAGTGGTGATGGGGTGAATGTAGTGGTAGGGCAAGTGAATGGAATACTAATGGGTGGCATGGTGGAAGAAGATAAAGCCTGCAATGCCATAAAGGAGGTAGGAATACTAGTAGGAATACCAAGGGAAGGAATCACATTGCTAATTGGTTGTATTGTAGTTGTGACATTAGGGGAAGCATAGGTAGGAATGGATGCTACCATTGAGGGAGGAGGAGTTTAAGGTCCTCCTTGGCTAATGATAGGGTTGGTTGGTTGAGATGCCCTAGATGTGGAAGAAACATGTTTTTGATTTATATCTCCACTATTTTCTTCACAACACTTAGGCCAACATCACTGTCAAGCATATGGTGAATGTTTTCTATAGTGGGGATAGCAGTGGAAGAAATGTTCTCAAAGCTCACCTCATGTTGGAGGTCTGCTAGGTCTACATGAATGTAAAATATCTTCTCATGTGGGAGATCATTGGTTTTATTGTCAACATGTGTGTTTCCTAAATGCAGAGATTTACTAAGGGTAGTTTCCAAGCCTAGTGTACTAGTTGCAATACTAGGAGTGGAAGTTTGAGATAACCCAAGATCTACAACAATTGTATTGTCATGAGATTCCATGAGTCTCGAAGTTCTTCTCACCAAAGTATCAGCAATAGGACACCAAACACTCATGCAAATCTTTCTAAAGGTGGGGTGGAAGCAAATGCAATGCAAGCAAAGAATACTAAATTGCTTATAACTAAAATTCAGGAAAACAATGCAGAAATGTAGAAAAAGAAAATAGAAGTGCAAAAAATGCTCTGGAAATGCTAGAGATTACAGTGCAAATGGTGCAAGTGGACTAAGTCGTCCAGTGTGGCGAATTAGTCCCAACAGTGATATTTTTGACACTTTTCATAATTTTTAACTATTTTTATGATTTTTAAGCTTTTCTTATGCAAATACAGAATGAAAATGCAATTTTTTTGGTACTTTTTCAATGAAAATGCAATGCACAATGCAAGCTAACATGAACTTTTTGGTAATGCAATTTTAGAAACCCTAGAATGCAAAATAATGCAATGCAATCTTTTTCCTAGGATGCAAATGCAAAATCAAAAGGGGAAAATAAGTGTTCTAAAGTCAGGTTCACCAAAATGAACCACCAAAAACATGTATTTTTAGGGAAAGAGGATTCCCCAATAGGCTCCTAGGGTTTTTCATCTAGGAGGTAGGTTGAGAAATGGTGCCTCTTTCGTGCTAAAGTATTTTTGGTGAGTTCATTCAAGATTAGGGGTTTGAATTGGTGTGATGTGTGTGCCTAAGTGCTACAAAGTACTGAAATGAACTAATTATGGAATGTAAACTAATGTAATGCAAATGCATTAACAACATTATGTAGAATGACCTAATGATGACCTAAAATGCATGCAAACTGAAATAGAACTAAAGGAAGCAGAAGTGGTGCACTTGGAAACTAAAGGCTGATGAAGAGGAGCTCTGGAATCTTCCAAAATTTGCTGAAATGCTGATTGAGACACTTACGCCAAGTTGGGAGACTTAGTCCTCTTCCTGAGAAACTTTGTCGGAACAGGTTTCTGGAAAATAGACATCCAAAAACACATAAATCACTTTTCAAGCCCGGTACTGGGACTAATTTGCTAATGATGGTGACTTAGTCCACTTGGAGCTTTCAGGAGTCTCGAGGTTGGAATTTGTAGGTGCCCACTTGCACTTTTGTTTATGATAGAGACCCGTGTCTGAATCTTCAAAAATTGACCTGCAAGTTGTCTTTAAGCTTCTTTTAGGGTTTGTTGACTTAGAATGATGTGGATGAAGTGATGACACCTTTTAGCACCTTACTCTTTGACTAATTTGCATACAAACCTGCAAAGCACACATGAAAAGAGAGGAAAAACGTTAGGGTTAGAGAATAGGGGTTTTCCTTAGTCAAACCCCATGTTGGTAATCAAACCCAAGATAATGAAATGGAATGATAAGGGAAAGATGATTGAATAACATGCAAATACAATCACTCACCAAGCCCTTGTTGAAGAAGTCTAAAGATATGCAAGAACCAGCTCCAATGGATGTTGCTTCAAGTGCTTAGTGCTTGAATGCTTGCTTGAGAAGATAGCTTGATTGCTTGTGAAGATGAAGATGTTGTTGGAGGGGGGAGTTAAAATGAGGAGAAAAATCCTTATTTATACATGTGATTCCCTAATTCCCCGAAAATAACACATCACACGCTGACCTTAGGGTTTAGGAGAGAAAATCTCGCTAGAAATTTGATTTAATTTTGATTTTTATGTTAAATGGGACTAAGTCGCCCAAGGTGGTGACTTAGTCCACTTGGAAAAATTTAAGTGGTAGTCGGGAATTAAAAGGTGGTTAAGGTTGATTAATGGGATTGTCTCCCGAAACACACTTAACTCGGGCCTATAAGTGCATTAAGGGGCCATTTTGTCATAAGAAAGGGTTTTTTTAGTGATGGAAAGCCTAGGAAAGTGTGAGGGTTAGTTACAACACCTTACAACACTTTGGACTAAGGCTTGGAAAGGGGTTATTTAGGTGAATTATTGTAGAAAATTCTTAGAAAAGTGAGGAAATGTGTTACAACACTTCACAACACCCTTGTAAGACTTTGTTAAGTCTTTGTTGATTTTCAAGCATTCAAGGCCTAATGTGAATGTGTTGGCCACATTACAACATTAGATCTAAGCAGAATCGGGCCAAAATCCAAGGGAAAAGGCCCAAATGAGTGAAAAGTGTCAAGGCTACACTTTTTTGTGACACATGTATTAGAACATGTGATAATGGTGTATGTTGGTCACTTGTTACCCAAGTACTTGATGAGAATGTGATTGAATATGAAGATTTTCTTTATGATAAATATGTAGCTTCCAAAGTTGTGGGAGATAGTTGGGTGTCTAAATTTGAATCTTTTATTTGGGTCTAGCATAAAAATAGTGAATATGTTAAGTTGTACATCACATATATGAATAGGGAAATAAACATGTTGTAGCTAAATTTGATAATATACATGTGCTTGAGGTATTCCAGTTTGGAATGCAAGTTAATTTTATTTCTTATGCTAGGCAAGGTTGCATCCAAGAATATTTCCTTTGCTATATGAGTTGGAGATATTTTGTTTTTTCCTCAATTCATCTGAGGAGGTCAACAAGGATGAGGAATTGAATGGTGGATTTTTTTTTCATCCATTTATGATGATTCTAGCCTAAATCTATTTTTACCCCTTGATAATATTTCCATACATGATACATCTTTGGATAGGTGAAGCACCTATTATATGTGGTTTCCTTGCAATAGTAATTTTGAAGGTAGGATTAATCTTCACACTATGGGAATTATTTATAATTTTATGCATGTAGATACAAAGAATATTTTATTGTAGTTAGGTGGTCATTCTACTATGGGAATATTTTATAATTAAATAGGCTTGTCTTTGATGTAGGCAAGTTATTGTGGAAAATTTTCTATGGCCATGTGTCATGGGTCTCCTTGCAATTTGACCTACAGTTATATTTCTTATTTTTCCTTGCAACCACACCTTCAATTACTTAAGATTTCATGTCATCAAATAGAATTTGTTCTTCGTGTATATTATATTGTCTTATCTCATTTTATGTTTTTATGTATATATCTTTTATGTTTGTCATGGTGAAGAGTGAGGTGGTTCTAGTATCTTCTTTGGTCTCCATTTTCAGTTGAAAACTTGGAGATAGTTGGAATCTCACTATTCTAGCTAGTTCCACACATCCCTAGATAAAGCCTATTAGGACTCAATATTTTATTTTATTTTATTTCCATGGAGTTCATCTTGGCTTGTTCATTTAGGTTCCATCTACTCCTATTATAACCATTCTAATAAGTATTTGAATCGGCCTTCAATTATGATTTTTATCTAGGTATGAACCATATATGTGCTATTGAGGTGAAAATATACCCAATTATGTGAAAATCCTAAGTTTGAGGGTTTTGTTTTGATTTCTTATTGTTTTTAGTGTTTGTGAGATTTTCCCATTCAACTAGATGTGGAACTTATCTTCCCAACCTTATATTTATCACATGTAATATTCGTATTCAATTTCACTTTGAATCCCCATAAACTTCCTTCTCCATCCATTTGTCCACTTTGAATTCACTTTATCTCTTTTGTAATATTTTTAAATGCAACTAGACATTCTCATTTTTGTTCTATTATTTACTTCAGTATCATTTTTCCTCCCTCCCTATGAAATTACATCCTCTATCTAAACTTCATTTTCTCATCCAAGTGTAGCTTACACTTGCACTTGTAGTTGTTGTTGCATCTCACACATCAGAGTCCCTTATTCTTGCTACTTCTTTTTGACTTCCATATTTCATCTATACTTTCTTCATCTAATGGACTACATCCTTCCTACATCCTATTTGGATGATTTTACCCATAAACCCTTCCTTGTTGATGTTATGCTAGTGTCTCTCTCACTTATTGATATCACCATCCTCCAAGTGACCTCACCTTTAATGTTAACATCACCATGATGTCATGATAAAGTCATCCCATTTTCCCACCTTGCAAAGTTTTACCCTCCATTTGAACTTCATTTTTACCTATATGTATTTGCAATTGTAATTTCTATTGCATTTCATGTAGCTTCCTCCAGCGGGATTTACTTCTCTAATCAGAAATCCTTCCATATAGATGAGATTACATCTCCAATACCTTATTGACCCCTTTACTTCCACAAGACTCTTTCCCATTTTCCATTCCTTTCTACTTCCAAAATATTGATTCCCAATCAAATCTTTTCCATTTGGACCTTTAATTCCAACACAAATCCCTACATTTGTTTCTCATATCTTTTTGCACACCATATTTTAAAAAACCATTAGGAATTTTCTTATCTCTCCCAAACTACTCTACGATTTCTATTATGATTGAATAGACCCTACACCTAATCTATTTTTTCTACACCCAGGAAATATATTTTAATCAAAGAGGGTATATTTAGTCAACACATGTCAATGATGGTACTCTTATACCATCTCTAGACTACTTGTTCATTAGATTTCTTAATTAATTTTGAAATATTTGCATGTGGATTTGAATACCATTAATGCTCAAAATAATGGCAATAAAAAATGGTTGCTTTCTCATACTTCTAAATAAATTTATGAACCTTGAAGGGGTGATTTTAGCACAGCACATTTATCACAATGGTGACTATGAAATGACGAATCCTTGATATACCACATAACCAAATATCTTCTCCTATATTGAATTTCCTTTTAGTAATCTATATAGGTGACTTCTTCATTCATATAGTTGTTGGTCATTAAGCTAATTTTTTGGGTTTATTGTGCTTCGAGTGTATCAGTGATAACTTTAAGAAACCTCTAATATATGTATTTATGTATGTATGTATGTATAATCCTAGCAATTTTTTTATTTTTTGGAAAAAATATTAATTTTATCGGAAAATTTTTACATCACATTTTTTTTAGAAAATCTTGGCGAATCTTGGAAAATAATAGGAAAATGCATTAATTACCATGGCCATTTAAAAAATAAGTAAACTTTTATGGAAAAGTAGGGGCTTGAGGGTGGAAATATTTGATGGGTTTAATGGGTAGACTATATAATATTTAGTTGTCACTATTGATTTAAAATATAATATAACGACCCTCATTGTATTCCATGAGGTAAATTGTACCTATGGTTTGTAATTCTCATGGGGCCTAAAATTGATTTTTCATCATTGATCTCCATTGATGTCAATGATCAAAATGAAATTTCAGGCTGTGTGAGCATTACAAACTATAGGTACATTTTACCTTGCAAAATATAATGAGGACCATTAAATTATATTTTAAATAAATGGTGGCAACTAAAGATTGGTGATATGGCCCTACAGTAACTAATAATTATGATATATTATTGGTGAATTAATTTATATTTCTACTATAACATAAAATTTAGGCAAATCTTATCTAATCATGTATTGAATATTGTGGCAGATTTTTGAGTTAAAAAGTTTAATAAAATAAACACTAGTGATTTAAATAAAACTAGAATATTTTTTGTAAAAATGTAGTGATTTAAGTTGTCTTATAGCTTGAACTATTGGCCAAATTTTGATTCCGAAATTTCAACTATTCGACACTAAAAAAATCACTGGAGTGTATTCTAGGGAATCAAAAATTTAAATTCCAAACTAATAATGAATGAATGTGTCTTGCATAGTGTAGGAAGGGTTTTGTATTGCATGTCTATTTGTAATGGTATGTCTCCATAACATTTTTTAGTGATTTAGATGAGTATATAGTCGCATCTGAGCACTTTATTTCACCACATTTATTGGTACGAATATAATAGGGTTAGATGAAGTGTGAAAACTTCTAATGCATTGCAAATTCTTTATAATGGTATTTATTCTATTGGATATGGGTTATATGGTTATTTTCCTATCTCTTTGTTTCACAAGTTTATTTCCCAATGGACTATCCACCTATCCACTTTGGTGAATGAATAATCAATATTCCATTTAAATCATCTCCATCTTGCCAACTATAAGATTCTAGAGTAGGAATATTTGAGGTTTTTCATGTTTTCGATGATTTAAAAATATAAACGAGGGAGTTATCTTATGTGAACATTAAATGATGAAATCATTAGATAATTTGAACATGCACGGTTACACCTTACAATTGTGTATGTAATAAGAAACAAAAATACTTTAAGGAACTGTAATATGTTGATACCTATAGGTGCATATGCAAGGTGTTAGTATCTATATAAAGGTCTTTAGAAATCATTTACAATTGATCTAGTGACATAAATTAGGGTCAGGTGCATAGTTGGGTAGGACTATTGTTTGTTCTATTCATTGTTACATTTTAATTGATGTAGAATTCCTACTAAGGAATACCTCTAGGAGCACTCTATTGGTTTTTAAGTTGAGATCAAAGTGTAGGAGAGATTACCAACTCTTGTTGTAGGCCTTCAACCATCCTCAATATACTGATGAAATCCATTTTTACCTTCTTGAAGACAACACCTAGCCCTAAAGGTTGAGAAAAATTCTAGGATTTTGGATGTGCAATTTTGGGACCTAATAGGTCATAGGAATTTTCCTCTCTACAATGTCCTTGATATTGTGAGGCTCCACCTCAACTCCATCACGTGACACAATATGGACTATGTACTTCATTTCTTTAACTTTGAACACACACATGGATGGCTTAGCATAAAATTGATGCAACTACATACTATGAGTATTCCTCAAAAAAATTGTATATAATAAGTTGTCATCAATACCAAAATAAATTATATTAGAGTTCATAAAACTTTGAAATATTGATGGTGCATTTGTGATACCAAAATACATTACCAAAAACTTATAGTGGCCCTCATGGGTTCAAAAATCTACCCTACGTACATCCTGATCTCTAATATGATTTGATGGTAACCATAATGAAGATAAAGTTTTATAAAATAAACACCATTTTAATCTCATTTAACAAATCACCAAATACTAGAATCAAAAAATTAAATTTTATGGTATATGTTTTAAGCTCTCAATAATTAGGACACATCTTCTTAGCATAGGAGAGGGGAAATCATTCTAAATAATCTTGATTATACTTGTCTCTAGCATCTCTTGAATGATATTATTAATCGCAATTTCTTGTTCAAATGGATACTTAGTAGGGCTTAATTATGGTTGATTGGATCTCTAGTACTAGTTGAATGACATGATCATGATATCTTTTAGGATGTATATATTTTGTTCACATCTCTCCAAAATCTATGAAATGATTATCTACAATTATTTATAGATTTGTTAGTGTAGAAGCTTGTGAGTGATATGCTTCTAATGAACATAATTGGGAGATAAACCCATTTACCCTCTTATTAAGAATCGTGTACATTTGGTGAGTTACACCCAACCTTATTAGTTCTACTCTTCTTCCTTCTGAGTGAAAGTGCATGAATAGCTCTTAGAATTTCATCTTAATTGTCCCTAATACAATAAGACATTGTACTCTCAAAATAATATTTGTTTCACCCATGGAGATAGCTAACATTGGGGTATAGAATTTAACGCTATAGAATTTCTTTAAACAACTAACAATACCCCCAATTAGGGAATGAAATTCTAGAGTTGGATATATAGTAAAGTTCAAACAAGAAAATAATTTTTTTTATGGTGTGAGTGCTTCCTAAGTCTATCAACACTATTACTCTCTTTCTTCAAGAAGCCCACTTCCTTGAGAGTTTATGGTGTGCTAATTATAAAAAGTGCATGACAATAAAATATTGGTTTGGTATCTCCCAATTCCCCATTTGTCTCATTGCCACCCTCTAATATTGGTTCTTCCTCACTCAACCCTTTAATGTAGAATAATCTTTTTTTAGTACATTTAAGTCCTCAGCTATATTTGAGAAAAAAAATAAACATAGCCCTTTCACTCTCTTCTTTTAAATATGTTGTGGAGTCGGTCTAGTAGGTTGAGAAAGTGATCATGTAAGAGTGGTTTTATCTCTTAAGTTTACAAAACCTTTCCTTCTATTAGCCACAAACTTTTCTTCTACTTTCCTTGACATAATCATTACTTGGGACATAAAATTAAAACACAACACATGTACCTCATATATGATGTGGTCCTTTACACTCCCTAGGAATAATTCCTTCAACTTTTCCTTTATAAAATTCTCCGCTCTTAAAGAAAAAGTTTTAATTTGATAAATATGATCCTTAACCATACCTATTTTCTTTAATTTGGTAATTTGGTTGTAGCTATCCATAATATTTTCACTACAATGTGTAGTGAGTTCCTCTTGAAAATAAAACCACATGATCACACATCCCTTCTTTTTATTCTCTTCACATAGCCAACACTGCCAAATAAGTTGTTCATGATCCAAGTATAAGGATGCCATTACAACCTTTTTTTTGACAGGGAACATGATGGAAATCAAAGAATTATTCCATTTGGCATAGCAATTGGTCATATATTTTCCATCAATTTTTACATATCCATCTTTGGTGTGAAGTTCATAGCAATAGAATTATACAGTTGAAAATGCATTATAGATCTTAGTCAAAATCAAAAGAATCATGTCCCTTAGAGCATCATCTTCTTCCTAATTCTTATTATGTAAATCCGATCCCTTAGACTCCATACCACTCACCTAAGACTTAATTCTCCTTGAAAACGTATTGATCTCTACTCTTGTGGTTGTCATATCCACCTTCAATGATGGAATATCTTCATTAACCTTAGTGTTTTCTTCCCTTATAGATTCAATATCAGTGGGATCAATCTCCTCAATTACTATATCATCCTTGTTCAAAGATTTTCTAGGTGTGATAGGATTTCTTTTGCCTCTTGTGGTAGGCTCTGCTGTGATAGGGGAAAATAATTTTGTAATAAATCACATAAAACAAATTTAAATGATATACAAAATTACTATAACTTGGTTAGGCATAAACCTCAACGTTACCCGAGGGAATTCAAACCTGACACCTTTGGCTCTGATACCAATTGTTGGAAACACAGTTGGCATTGCATCAAAATATTGACCTATTAATGCCTGATACAACTGTGAGAGTTAACGGATCCATGGGAGGCGGTTAAGCCATGTCATGAATCTCAAGGGGAGCGTTGACCATTTTCCAACAATCTCCCCCTCAGTGTTACCTAAGGGGATTCGAACCTAGCACCTTTGGCTATGATACCAATTGTTGGAAACATAGTTGTCGTACCAAAAGATCGACCTGTTAATGCCTGATACAACTATGAGAGTTAACGGATCCACAGGAGGTAGTTAAGCCATGTCACGAATCCTAAGGGGAGTGTTGATCATCTGCCAACAAAAATGTATTGATCTCTACTCTTGTGGTTTTCATATCCACCTTCAATGATGGAATATTTTCATTAACCTTAGTGTTTTCTTCCCTCATAGATTCAATATCAGTGGGATCAATCTCCTCAATTACTATATCATCCTTTTTCAAATATTTTCTAGGTGTGATAGGATTCTTTTTGCCTCTTATGGTAGGCTTTGCTATGATAGAGGAAAATAATTTTGTAATAAATCACATAAAACAAATTTAAATGATATACAAAATTACTATAACTTGGTTAGGCATAAATCTCTCCTTGTAAAAAAACCTCTAATAAATTCATTGATTTGTAGCCTTGAAAGCAAACTTGGCGGAAACCATGATTTTATAATAATTTCTTTAAATATGTTCCAAATGATCTTAAATCTAGATTATAGCAGTTTCAATATGTCCTTGATTAACCATCTAGAAAATAGAAAAAAAAAATTGATTTTGAGCCTTTAGGGCAAATTTAGTGGAAACCCTATTTTACAATAACTCCTCTAAATCTACTCCAAATGGCCTCAAATCTAAATTGTAGCAACTTTGATATGGATTTGAAAAACCCTTTAAAATTAGGAAAAAAAATTGCTAATTTGAGAGAGATGTTCACTTCCCAATTTGACCTTTTGAGCCAAAAAAGTTGCTTTGATTCTTATCCTTTGAGTGTCAAGAAGATGCTTTGATACCTCTTGTAATGAAACAACTTGTGCAAGAGAAGAATATCATAGGAAATATGCTATAAATACTTGATAATAATAAGCCATTTCAAAGGGCAAACCTCTTAAAGTATCCAAGAAGAACACAATTTACAATCAAATGATAAGAAACTAACCAATATCTCCTATGTATACCTAATTATTCTTGGTTGCCATCCATGCCAACTTAGATACCTAAATATAACACCTATGATGACTCAGTTGTCCAAATAAGACTATAATTTAATTATCATTTGACTTAATTAAGAATTAAGATAGCCATAAGCCGACTAGTCATAACCTTATGTACATTATAGGATTAAGGGAGCAACGGTTGAGCTATAACTCCATCAAGTTATCTCATGACCATTGTAAGCATATAGTTCCCAAGACCCACAAACTACTAGACTATCTTGACAATGATCCATGTTGAATTTTATCTACATTAGATCCTTTCCTATCTTTAAAAGATAGGTTTCTTCATATAATATTTTTTCATCACTTTCTACATCTAGAGAAAATAATGCAAAAATAAAAACTAATGCTTCCATTTTAAGTACCATCTGTGAGTGAGAAACTAGCTCAAGATGACGAGATTCCTCTAACCTATAGTATCTACTAGCCTCCTCTACAACCTCCTTACTCTTTATTCACTTGTGTCACACTTGAATCTATGAAAGCCTTGAAATCCTTATAAAATGTAACACATAAAATTTTAGAAAATGTCAAGATCGTACCCTAGGAAATTTAGGCAAAATGGATACCCTTTAGTCCTTGGCTTTGAACCGAAGAGGTTTTAGTCTATGGCTCATGCTTTTGTATTCGACAATATTAAAAAATAATTATGAGTTTGATATAAACCCTCCAACAAAAAATAAAATAAAAGATACAAGCATTATATAGAACATAAATGCTCATGCTTAATAGCAAATATAGATAAAATGTCAAATACTAAACCCATTTACAATATCCTTCATATTTTTCTTTAAAAAACAAAAAAAATCTTCAACATTACAAAATATCAACTCCTTAAAACTGCATCTAGAAAGTTTTTTTTTTTAATCCAAAATAATTCAAAAAACCACTTATATCTCCCCCACCAACATTCAATACAGAAATACAATTGTTAAAAAGAATAGCCATCAATCTATAACATAGATTAGGAGATATCCAAAGATATAAAAGACTTCCTCCACATTTTTCTCGACCCATTCATCTATTGTCTTGACATTTCGAACATATTAATACACTTATTCACAATGCACATTTAGGGAGAATATATTTTCTATCACCACCACGGCTCACTTAATACAACCAACTCTCAAATAAACTGCGGTTTTAAACAACTAAAACAAATCAAAAATTACTAACCTTCTGCAGTCGGTTTCATCTTAATCCGTTCAACAACTTATGGTTGTCTTTCATTTGATTAATAGCATTGCCTCGATTTTTTTTGGGTGAAATTAATAAAAGAATTAAAATTAAATAATTTTTTCAAATTTTAAAAATGACAGGTTGAATTATAGGGAAAGCTCTTTTGGAAGTTCACTCAATGCTTTAGAAAAATACTTTTAATATGTGGTGGCAGATGATAACTTTAAGAAACCTTCATTTGAGTCAAGAAATGATAGATGAATTTTCATTTTTTGGGAAAAAAATTTAATTTTTTATTGGTAAATTATTTTTTTTAAATATTAATTTATTGGTAATTTTTTTTACATCACTAAAATTTTGTAAAAATGTTTGATAAATATTGAAAAATAATAGGAAAATGTATTAATTATGATGGTGAATCTCTCCATTTAAATAAATAATTCTCATAGAAGAGTAGGGGCTCAAGGCTGGAAATGATTGATGGGTTTAAGGGGTATACTCTATAATATTTAGTTGCCACCATTGATTTAAAATATAATATAATAATAATCTTTGTTGTATTCCACAAGTTAAAATGTACCCACGATCTATAATGCTCATAGGGTCGGAAATTGGATTGTTGATCTCCAAATTTCTTTTGGATTGTTGATTTCAATGGAGATGGACGACCCAAAAGAAATTTTGAACCCCATGAGAATTACAAATTGCAAGTACATTTTACTTTAAGAAATAAAACAAGGGCCATTAGATTATATTTTAAACAATGGTGGCAAATAAATATTGGAAATATGGCCCTAAAAAACTAATAATTGTGATACACTATTGGCAAATTAATTTAGATTTCTACTATATAACTTATAAAATCAGGCAAATTTGATCTAATCATATATAAAATATTATAGCAATTTTTTGAGTTAAAAAATTTAATAAAATAAATTCTTTGACAATTTTAATAAGACTAAAATAATTTTTTTGTTAAAATGTGGTGACTTAGGTCACTTTAAGTTTGAACTATTACAAATTTGGATTCCCAAATTTAAACTACTAACCAATTGATCAATATTAACCACTAAAAAAATCACTCTAATATTCTTGTGATGCCTCTAAAAAATCCTAATTTTAAATCCTAACTAGTCCATAATTTTAACATTATGAAATTATCATCTGCTTCTCCCAATTTTCCACAACATGAGACCAGACTGCTGGCTTGGACAGGGAGTTCATCTTTAAAAGACTTTGTACTGCAATCCAATAGGAGTAAGGCATTGTAGTTACTAGTGCCTTGGATTTCTCTCATGCATATCATGTAAAATCAGAACAATCATGGTTGGCATTTTGCTAGTTCTAGAAGATGTGGATGCATTGGTGTCTCAATAGCCATTTCTTCCCAGAGAGCAGCACTGGAAGAGCCTAGACTGTTTTGACTCAGTGTTGAGACAAGTTGAAGCATCCAAGAAAAGGGTTTGTACTGCATGTATAGAAAATGCCATAGACAAAGCTCAAAATGTAGAATGATAAAGGGTATTAAATATAGTCATAGGCTTTAGTAGTTGATTTTTGAAGAGAAAATCATTGTCTTAATGAACAAACCCACCCCATGCATTCACAGATGAAAATAATCTCTGTTTTTAATAGAAGCAGTCTACTCACATCAAACAATGCAATGGAATGGAGACTTGAGGCAGAGCTACAATGTTTTGGGGATTTTATATGAAACATTTAGCAGCATGTTTGTCACTAAATAGTAATCATCTTTGGATCTCTAGCTTTAGTAATAGATTTGATTGATTGATAAGTTTACTATTTGGAAAGCTTTTTGATAAACATAAAGCCAATCAGGTTCCAAAACGTCCCAAGTAGTCCTGTAAAAGTCATCGAGGGTAAATCATAAGATTCCTCAAGCTTTTTCATTGCCCATATGGGTCTACAAATACTAATAGTGATTCTCATCAAGAATGTGTTTGGTCACAATCTAAACATTGTGCTTCTGTGAATTTGAAAGGAGCAACTTCAAGACAAGTTTGCATGGATATCAAGTGCACTTGTGATTAAATTCTTGCCCTGGAAAAGCGTGCTTGTGATGCTTCACAAACTCGTTGGAAATTTCAGCAAGGAAATGAGTCACAATACTTAACTGAATGATTAGCTTGACTTTTTTTGAAAAACTCTTTGCTTGGTTGCCAATTCCTAGCCTTTAAAACTTGGTCTGTATTTGAGAACCTTGAGCTATATTAGCCTATGCCACCTTAATGAGATGCATAAGAGCAACTCATTGTTCAAGTTGGGAGAATAATGGGGAGAACTCCTTAGCAATCACTTTTTTTGAATATTTTTTGCATCCTTGCAAGTTATTTGCCCCTTCTCTAAAAGGGGGAAGTCTGAGAAATTACTTTGAGACTGAGTAATTAGATTCAACCTCCTTTGATTAGACAAAAAGTATCTGCAGTTGAAGACACATGGTGTTGCACAGATGGTTGTCGTTGCACCAAAAGATCAACCTGTTAATGCCCGATACAACCGCCAAAGTTAATGAATCCACAGGAGGCGGTTGAGCCATGCCACAAACCTGAGCGCTGCATTGTGTAGCACAAGGAGACTAAGGGCGCACACCTTGCAACAACAACCCCCCCCTTCCCCCAAGTGCAAGCAAGGGGTTCAACCCAAGCTCTGATACCAATTGTTGCACAAATGGTTGCCATTGCATCAAAAGATCGACCTATTAATGCCCGATACAACTGCCAAAGTTAATGAATCCACGGGAGGCAGTTAACCATGTCACGTTCTCAAGCACTGCGCTGCATAACACAAGGAGACCAAGGGCGCACACCTTGCAACACATGGTACTAAGAATAAAAGAGCTTTAGATGAAATCAGGTGAAACAAGACCCAACAAGTGCTGAACCAAATCAGCTGGTGGTCTAGAGGGGGTTTTAAAGGCAAATTGAACGACCTTTTCAAAACCTGTATCAAAGGCAAATGAACTCCAATCTGAGAGAAAAGCTCTATCCAGATGTTTTATTACTTCATCTTTATTTTGATGGAAAATCAACCACACTCTAGCACAGTTCTAGTACTTCTTTCTGGCGGGGCATGAATTAGAATATCAACACATTTCAGAAAACTAAGTCTATTAAGAATTCAAAAGGCAAACATCCAAACAGACTATTGCTAATTTTGTTCCCAACTGCAATATTGATTATTTTAAATTAATGTTAGTAACTTATTATATAGCAGCTTCCTTCAACAAGATCTTACTATGTTATATTTCCCTCTCCTGTTCCCTGCACAGTCGGCAAATATCTATGGCTTGGAACTACATTGTCCAATTACGTTGCTTGGACAGTACAAAGAATCATGATAGATACGGTACATTACAGCAAATCTAGCAATAAAAAATAGAAGATTGTGGTTACAATATACTAATTACAGCCTGCCTTGGCATTTCTCTAAGATACCTAAGACTGGGAAAACATTTGGAAGATTTTAGATTAGCACCGGTTGGAGGAATTAATTCCATTTCCACATCTGCAAATCTGTGTCTGAATGTGAGGTTGTAACTAGTGACTGATTGTCACAACTACAAGAATCAGCTTTGGATGCCGAAGTTATAAACAGTTTAAGTGGTTCGATTGATTTTTACCAGTTCCTCTTTTTGAATCCTTTATTTCAACATAAGACCGTGATGGAGGAGTTCCTGCCCTCCACATTTTTGACAGGTGATTGAAGAACCATAAGAGTTGTAGTAAGAGCTAGTGGTCTGAAAGGCCTTTGTACTTGATGAACGTAGTGAAACTCCACCTAGAGAATCTTCAAAACTTTTTCTGCACACATCCTCAATAGAAGCCTCCCCTAATAGCATTGAAAGTGCCAGGCTCATTGATGGCCGAGCAGAACTCATTCCTTGAGTGCACAGAAGGGCCACTTGAATAACTCTCAAAACGTCTTCTACACAATAATTGTCTCCCAATTTTGGATCCACAAGATCCAAAAGCTTGCCTTCACTAAGCAATTCAAATGCCTGCATTGCATAAATTTCATGTCAGCAATTTGTCATGTGCAATTTATGTGAAGATGTTCAAATGAAATTCAAGCTAGGCTAAAATGCTGGAATCTTGGGGACTATCCTGAGGTTGAACACCTAATCAATTCATTTGGAAATTCCAATTAATTGCTTTAATACATATACATGATCAGGAAGATTATTTTTCACGAGTTATCCCTTCATTATTGCATTTGTATTTACTGAAGATAATTCCTCGAATAAAATCTAAGGATTAAATTCTAGCACTCAGTTGAGTAGTAAATTAAAACTTCGGTTTATCCTAGCAGTATTCATACATTCACCGACCTTTCCCTTGGAAGCATTTGGGATAAATGTACTACAGGAGGGAAAGATGGGAGATTAAAATAAGATTCGATGTTGTTATTTACAAAAAAAATTAACTATTGGTCACAAACCACTTCATAGAGACGTACAACAACACAAAATTCGTCTTATAAAAAAATCCTCATACTTTAAAAGTAGAAAAATGTCATACCCAGTCCAAGATATATAGTGTACTGATGGGTAGTGTAGGATCCATGTTGGACTTGCCACTCACAACTTCCAATGCAACTATCCCAAAGCTAAAAATGTCTGCCTTTTCTGTGAGATGACCTCGCATAGCATATTCAGGAGCTACATAGCCACTGTAAAAATATGCTAATCAGAATTGTGATTCTTAATTTTACTCAAATCAAATGAAAATATTTAGTTGTTCTCAAATGCAACAAATTACTCATATAGTGTTACTACACAACTTCTTTACATTTAATGCATTATGTTGATGGATAAAGAATTTTAGGATTGTTTTAGATTTTCTCTGGTAAACTAAGATGCAAGAATGTTTACCCTCTCTGCTCATGTCTATAACAAAAAAATACAACTCTGTATGATCAATATAACAAATATTTTTAATGATCTTCTTTCCATGTTCACAAATCAACAAATCTTGTGGAGCTCAAGCCATATAGAATGAAAACCAGAACAATAATTCTTCATTGCAGCCTTGCAACTTCCATACTGTCAAAAACAAACTTACATAGTTCCAGCAATTCTTGTCGTAATGTGTGTCTGATCCTCTGGGAAAATTTTTGCCAAGCCAAAGTCTGCAATTTTTGGATTCAGATTTTTGTCCAGCAGAATATTGCTAGCTTTGATATCACGGTGTATAATTCGTGGCCAAGAACCCTCATGTAGATATGCTAAACCACGAGCTGTCCCAGTGATAATTTTCATTCTTGTGGGCCAGTCTAAATGAATAGCAGTCCTCTTATCTGTAAAAACCTAGAAACAGAGAGTTATGACCACGAACATTGTTGATGATAAATAAATTGCCATAATAGCAAACATACAAAGGGGCAGAATATGGTTTCTTACCCAATAAAGTTTGAAACAGGCTTCGGTTCTCAAGAAATTCATATACTAGCAGTCTCTCTTTCTCCTTAACACACCACCCTTTTAATGCTACAAGGTTCTGATGCTGCACATGACTAGTGAAAGCAATCTCCGTGGAAAATTCTTCTTGTCCTTGGAATGATTTGGGAGATAGTTTCTTTACAGCCACTGTGGTGCCATCACGAAGTACCCCCTACATTAAACAGATACAATGGAGAAACATAATTAAGACATCAAACAATACTTACAATAGCAGGTAAAGAAATTGGTCTCATCAAACTATAGACTGGAGACAGAACTCACAAGTTTTGGAAAGACTCAAGAAAGAATTATTATGAAAAGTATCCACACAATGAGTTTTTCTTTTGAACATAAGGTAGTAAGTTTTAACATCTAAGTCGCTTTTCAGCTAGACCAGACGAGTTTCTCCATATAAAGGGTTGGCAACTCCATGATAATCAAGATCAAGATTGATGGAGAAAAGAGACAATAAATAGTAGCTTTAACTTGATTTCAAAGATAGAGAAGAGCAAGTTCAAAAATGAGATCCAGGTGTTAAGTACCTTGAACACTGCACCAAAACCCCCTTGTCCTAGTTTACAACTAGGATGAAAGTTCTTAGTAGCCTCTTTTAGCACATGATATGGATATCTTGTGACTTGCTTCTCAAGATAACGGAATCCTGCTAGAATGCAAATTATGCTAGTCAGATTAATGATAGGAAAACCCAAACTAATATATTATATAGTGAAATTGGTTATGCAAACACATTTAGAAATAACAAACAATAAAGCTAGGTGATCTCCCCTGTAATCCTGAGGCCTAAAATTATATATTCAATAACTGTTACTAACCTTCTCTGTCTTTACAGGATATAAAAACTATTCTCTTGCTTTTGATCCACATGAACACTCCCATGATGAAAACTTCAAATTTTTGACTGCCCCTATAAAATTAATCAGGCTTGCAAGAAACTAAAGATTTTCAGAACCTGCACATTGAAGAAGAATGATGCACTATAAGTATATTGTATCAGTCTCTGACATTTTTCACTTCTGAAGATGAGCTAAAACTATCATGATATATGGGTATGCAATATTAAACTTAAGGTAATGTTCCTGCAGATGAGCTAAAACTACCAAAGTTATATGGGTATGTAACAATATAATGAACAGGGGTGAAACTAACATGTAAATAAATAACAAGTCCATCCAATGCACTGAAAATTATAATCATTCTCAACTCAATCTGGAGGAATTCATAAGTGTATGAACATGAGAAATCAAAAGCACTAATTCACTCACTTGAAAAACAGTGAATTCCCATGCAGACAGGGACATTCATCCAGCCCCAAAGACCTAAACTTGTAGAACCAGTATCTGATGTCTGAAAGATGACCCAACTCACATTTCTCAGGATATAAGCTTTGCTATCTCAAGATTCATTTTCCACATGAAATTTTAACATTCTGAAACCTCATGAAATATAGCCTGAAATTTCAGCTGCACTGCTAGAAGAATATATGCTGTATCAATTCCCTACACAGACAATTTCTGTCCTGCATTTATTTGTTTCTCACACTTCCTGCTTTTGTAGGAGAATGAGTAAGGTAAACATCTTTTTCGACTGGTAACAACCCCACACATTATCTTATGAACTCTTCTGACTATATTAAAAAAATCACAACCCAAAACCAAGGTTACAACTTTGAAGCAGCTGTTTTTCTATGAAATTTCCTGTATACCAATAAAATTTTGTTGGTGATGATAAGTAGATAAAACAAAACTGGCCCTGTCAGTAAAACAACCCCTACTTACATGAATCTGACAACAATGGCGTAGAGTAAACAATATTTTCTTAGCTGCCTTTGACCATGATTCATCAATTACACCAAATCGATGATATCATCATAAAAAGAGTAAAATCCAGGATACAATATTTTAACAGAAGCTGACCTGGTTGATTTGAAAATTGATCCCATGCCTAATACTTTTTGTTGAAACTACAGTTTGTCTCGATCATTTTGTAAAACAGATTTGTTTTATACTTCGTATTCATGATTTGTCGGAACATTGATGAGGAATCTGAAACTCCCTAGAAAAACCCACCTAGACAAAGACAAGCATTGGATTGTAAACATGATAAGTTAAAGACCATTATTCCATATACGAAATTTCAAACTAATTTCAGCCGCCAACACGTGGTTTTAGAATACAATGAGCTTATCTGCTTTTGTCACAGCCCAGA
Source organism: Sequoiadendron giganteum (assembly GCA_007115665.2). Classification (NCBI taxonomy): domain Eukaryota; kingdom Viridiplantae; phylum Streptophyta; class Pinopsida; order Cupressales; family Cupressaceae; genus Sequoiadendron; species Sequoiadendron giganteum. The sequence goes on from CM021105.1 coordinate 506,550,719, forward strand.
GAACACCATGACGACTCCACACCAGAGGGCAATTGACTCGTTTTTTAAAGGTCTCTGAAGTAGGTAATCGTCTGTAATTTTTTAAATGCAATACCAGCTGTGGGATTGCCAGAGACGCTTATTCTGAATCTTCTGATGGACTGAATAATAAAAAAATGTGAATCAGTTAAAAAAAATAATTAAAACAAAAATGGAGAAGAAGTTTTTGGGCAGTTGAACTTTCAAAAGGGTTTATTAAAATCATGTTTAGTATCTCTAGCTTCCCTTCCAAACAACTATCAAATATATAAAATAAACTACTTTATTTGAAGATAAGGATAGCTTTGAACTATTGTAAGCCTAGTAACATAGAGAATAATTTATCATTTAATTTTGTTCTTATTTGGGTGGAATATTTCAAATGTAAATAATATATTAACAAGTAATATATTTTATGGTTTTATTTATATTTATATTTGTTTTTAAGTATTTATTCATTCTTAATTGTACTTATTTATGTATATTTGTTTCATGTCTTGAAATTATTGTTTATACTTAAAGTTCATTTCTACATTATTCATGACTATTCTCTTTCCATTTTGAGATGTGTGAGAATAAACCTAAATTTTGAAATATTAAATTTTAAATTTAAACGTTCTTATTTTTTTATTAGTAGTATATGTCAACTTAGTAGACATTTATGTGATATATTATTTTATGGTATTTAAAGACATTTAATATGTCATAGTATTTAAAGACATTTAATGTATCATTAATACACATGCTAGGATCATTCAAAAATATAAGGCAATTACAAAGAGAATTATTAGAACACACTTTCTCTTAAGAACAAAGACTCATATCTACATCATCTACATATAAGGAATGTTGTTTTTTATATTCTTCGTCATTGTTAATTTAGCATGCCAAAGGAGTTGACCTATGAGAGCACAATCACCTATTGAGTCAAGGAATCTCACAAACAATTTCGGTAAAAACCACCTTAATATATTAAACTATTGCAAAGGTGAAGGCAAACAAGTTTCTTGAAGCACGCTTTATTAGATCATTCTCATGCAACACAATTCAATTTTGCATGTTAGATCAATTTAATATCACTTGGGATTGACTCTGCATAAATCAAGATTGAATTGGAGAAGATTTTGTGACAACACAAACTCAATTGAATTCATCAAATCAAGAGCATAAATTTTTGGATTGACAAATAAACTTTGTATAGTATCACCATTATTTTCATGACATCAATTTTAAAAATAAATATCTTAATATTCCACATTTAATTTATAAATATTTATAGTAATTATCAATCCCAATTGAATTAATCTAAATTAATTTGTATTTATTAATTACATATATTTAATTAACCTAAATTTTATTTATGTAAAGATTTATTTATTTACAAATATATAAACAAATAGTAAGAAGGGAATGTATAAGGCAAGGTTATTGGAGAAAGTAAATAGGCTCCATTAGAGCTTTCAATCGGCTTGGTTTCCATGATCCCATTGATATCATTCCCTTGTCCTAGTCACCCTTGCTTCATACTACTTTATAGTGGTTGGGCTTAACCATCACACTCTAAGAATTAAGTTCTTACATTGCTTAGGTGGGGCCCAACTATAACCCGTCCCACTTGCGTTTACTGTTAAGAAGGCCATTTGGTGGATTCCCATAAATTTATTTTTTTTAAATATTTCTCTCGCCCACCCACACATGGCTTAAAGTTTTCATGTTGCAAAATTTAACTGCTACAACATAATAAGATATGGGTATCCTCAAGAGGTAGTCACACAACAAACAGGTCTCCAACCAACATAGTCCCAGCCTATACCAAAATGGGAGCTTTGGAATATAGAGTATTTCTAAGAGAATGAAGGATATAGGAATTTTTCAAACATAGTTGGAAGTGATTTTGTATACATGTATACAAAATTAGAAGGAAAGACAAGGCATGTGAACTATTTGATCAAATGCCTAAAAAATGTGGTCTTATAGAATGCTAGGATTGTAGGATATGCACAAAATGGGTTTGTTGAAAAGGCTTTAGAAATCTTCAATAAAATACAATTTGAAGGTGTAAAGCTAGAATCATCAACCTTTTCTAGCATTCTCCCTACCTATGTCGAAATGGAAGCTTTGGAACAGGCTATGCACACCCATCACAAGATAAAGGATAGATGAATTTTTTCAAATGTTGTAGTTGCAACTACCCTAGAAGACATGTATACAAAATGTGGAAGCATAGACAAGGCATGTGAATTTTTTGACAGAATGACTTAAGAAATGCATTCTCATAGAATTCCCTAATTGTACGATATTCACAAAGTGGAATTTTTGAAAATGCTTTAGAAACTTTCAAGAAAATGCAATTGCCAGGTGTAAAGCTAGACTCTACAACCTTTTCCAACATCCTCACAACTTATGCCAAATGGGAGATTTAGAACAAGGTATGGACATCCATCAAAGCATAGACAAGGCATGCAAACTATTTGATAATGTGCCTCAAAGAAATCTGGTCTCATGGAATGCCATGATTTCAGGATATAAACAAAAAGGATTTGTCAACAAGAACTTAGAAACTTCCAAAGTAAATGAAATCGGTAGTTGTATTTAGCTAGCCTTCTCCTCGCCTGTGCCAAAATGGGAGCTTTGGTAGGTAATGAGCATAGATCTATTTTGCTATGAAGCATGTCTTACTATCATCCTCTCCTTTGTGTTTTTATTAGTTATCTCTTTGGACTTCCTAATCACCAAATCATGTTACCCCTTTCCTAAATATTTTTTTTCTTCACTTTCATAAGATTCTCTTAGGATGTGCTTCTATTGATCCAGCCCCACGTTTCTCTTTTTCTTAAGTTTCTACATGGCCTTTTTCCTTGAGTTTTTCCTTTGTACTATTTTTTAATTTTTTCTTTTGTCGATGAGGATTCTCCTATTCTACATTTGTTTTCTATATTTTATTTCTTATGTTGTCTAACATTTAATCCTTTAATTTAGTTAATCATTACTACTTTAGTATCATAGGTTACATTTAGACTCGACAATTATTCACTTTTTAATCATGACCTTCCAACACATTCTCATAAAACTATTAAATTTGGGACAACTAAATATCAAGTGATTTATCACCACAAAAAACACATATGGACTTTCCTCCTTTTTTTCTCCTATACTCATTAGCATAATGTCCTAGTTTACCATAGTTATAACATTTTAACCTTTTTGGTCCTTCCTCTTTCTTTGATGCCTCTATTATTATTGTGGTAGCCTCCCCAACCACCTCCTTCTCATAGTTATCATGGTAACCCATGGAGGGTCCTACATCTTGAATTTTTGGTACCACATAGTGTATATTTTAAGTTGTCTTATACTTTCTCTCAATTGAAGTTCCCACTATCCATGTGTCATAAAAATTCAATGCTCTTATAGCTAAACCATATGTTCTATCCATATCCATATCCAAAAAATGATTCCCTATTCAGTCCATGAACCATTGGTTCATTTTCATCTTCATCATGAAGTAATATTAGATTCCTATTTATGTCATGGTTGTCCCACTTTATATTTTGTAGTATATACTTGTACTATCTTTCTAGGGGATTTCTCAAGTTCCCCTCTTAGTTTGGTAGTGCTCTCAATGCCTTTGATTATCAAACAAGTGCATTTCTTAGATGTGCTTCCCTGTTATAATTTTTAAACCAAATTTTACTTCTTCTAGGTGGGGGAGAAGTCTTAGCCTTCTCAATTTTTATTAGGATTTTTTACTTCAACATTAAATTTTTCCACTCTAATTTGAAATTTTCAATTTCATCATTTCCTACTAAATCATTCTCCCATATATTTAACTAGGATTCTATTTTTGTGATCAATTTTGTTGCATTCTTATACGAAGACGAAATATTCTCATATGCTTCTGTTATAATGTGAGGGGTTAACCCTAAAATAAACCACTCAATTATTTTATTTTATGTCAAGGTTTCTTCTATTTTTCTAACCATACTTTTAAATCATTGTTCATGACATTTTACTAATTCATTCTTTTTTTTTAAATCTTATCTATATATATATATGCTTTTTGTTCATACATTAGGTGAATGATTTTTTTTCAAAAACAAGTCAATCAATTCTTTTCATTTTTTACCATTCTTAGGGCATTATTCATGCACCATATTAGAGCCTCATCATTGAGGGTCTCCACAAAATCATATAATTAGGTCTAGTCATCATCAATACCAACCCCATTCCAATGAAAATCCAAGGTAAAGAGATTTTCACTAGTGTCCTTGGTGTATTTACCAAAAATAGGGAGCTTAATCATATGTGCATCCATATTTAGAGGAGGTAGAGGTGTTCTTGATTTATTTTGTATGGTTAGGGAATATCCTTTCTCCTATTTTATTATCTACTCTTGGTTCTCTTTCTCTCTTTTTTCATGGCTTGTTTGTCTAATTTCACTCCTTTTCTACTTGACCAAAGTCATTTCTCTACCATTATCTACTGGAAATTTAACACCTAAGAACTCACTTCATAATATTTGTCAAAAATATCATGCAGAGTTATTTCTTGATCTTGCTTTCTATAATCCAATTAAGGATTCACTACTTATATGGACTCTTTATATTTTTTTTCTTGATTTTGACAATATGAGAGGTGAATCTTTATCCATGAGGTTCATCTCCTCATAGTGTCTCTTTAGCTTTGGGAATGTGTTGGTTGATAGAACATCATTATTAATTTATTTATCCTTGATTTTCTTTGAGTTTTTCTTCCTCAACCTAGAAATTGCTCTCATCTATCATCTCTAAAGCTTCGTTGGAAAAATCTATTTTTTTCGCATGACTTCTTTAATATTCTATTGCTAAAAATCATATCCTCTTCTACACCAAGTAACAACCTCTTTACTTCTTATCTTATTTACTTCCTCTTCTTCTCCATATCAACCACACATATATAGTGTATCTACAAGTAAGGTCAAACTTCTCTAAGTTCATTGTCATCTTATATCCTTTTAATTGCCTTATCATTTTAATTAATTGTTTCTCTATAGTTATAATTTAAGCTATAAACCACTCTATTTATTTAATATTCATGAATGCCATGTCCATTCAAGATCTACCTATCTCAATACTAGGGTTTTTATTAGTTGCATCACTCTTAATACACTCTCTTGATGCTTCTCACACTTCTAACCTTTCCCATTATATTTTATCTCAATCTTAGGATTATTTCAATATTATTTCTTCTTTCTCCTTGTTTTCTATAATGATCATTAAATTCTCTTCAAGATCTATCTTGATCTCACCAATAAATTATTTTAATCTCTTGTTATCAAATTTTTCCATAAATATTTAATTGATTTAATTTTTCCATCCTTAACTCCTTTTCTTTTAATACCTTAATTTATTAGGGAATAGTACAAGGAAACTAATACTATAATACTACCACAACTTGTTTTTTAATACCTAAAATTATCTCTATCTTATTTTATATTCTAGCAAGGTAATTTTATAAGACTTACCTTCTAGTACACTTATGGGTATTCATCATTAGTCTCCATTAGGTTGCTCTTTTTATTTTTCAACTTAATAGGAATAAATCCAACTGCCCTTTATTATTTTTAATAAAGGCATTCATAGGGACATCATGGCTCAATTAAAAAAACTTTTTCAAGTGCTAATGTGTTGCTTAGAACCAGGGACATGGAAAATCCTATCAATGGTAATCTAGATCATTAATGAAGGTGGTCCTTGCAAGACAATCTCTAAGAATCAAGGGGGGTTTCTCTATCTATCTAAGGATAACCCTAAAGCATTTTGTGGGGGATATGAAATTAGATATATTTTTCTTGGATATGGATAGAGCTTGCTTCAATATGCATAAAGGTTTCTTGAATATGGAGGCCTTTTAATTGATCAGTCTTTATTTTTAGGAAGGCATTCACAAGGAAATCATTGCTTGGATAGGGAGATTGTCAAATTCAAACACATCAAAATGCACTTTCTTTCTTGATTTGGGTGGTTAGGTGCATGTAAGGCATGTATTATGTTGTGATCAATCCAAGAAAGTGTGTAGGTGAAACCTAGAAAAATATCACTAGAAACATTGTAGTTGGCTTGCTTATTAAAGGATTATCTTGTTGTGAATTTTAATTGGTTGGTAGAATCTATAGAAGAATAAGTTGCATTGAGTAGTTAGTAAATAGGGTTTAGACTTACCACATGTTGAGTTACTTTAAGGAAGTTCGTATAAAAAATCTTAGGAGTTTGAAAGGAAAAAATACAAAGAGAAGCAACAATCAAGGAAAAGGATACCCAATACTAATGGAAGAAGTGGGATTAGGGTGAGGTCAAATATTATACGACTAAATAATATGGAAAAAAATGTAAAGTAAAGGGATTAGGGATCAAGGATATAGGTGTCAAATGCACATTTTAGTTAAGGAAAATATAGAAATCCAAAAGCCTATGACTCAAGAGAATTTTTTTATGGATCATTAATATGGTGTGCTAATACTAGAAGAAAAAAGAGCAAGGGAAATAGGGTGGAATAATTTCAAGATTCAAATATTGGTTTCACCACATACCTTATACCTTTCGGGTATGATGGTATGTGTAATCAAAAAAAGTATGGGTCCCACAAGGAGGAAGAGATATGGGAAGTGGAGTGAGGTAAATGAGTAGGTAAAATACTAAAATCCCAAAATTTTGAGACTTCAAGGAAAATTAAATCCTCAAATTAGGAATTAGGGATGGTCAATACTCAATGCTAAACAAGAGGAAGCATGGAAAAGAGTAAGTGGAGAATATTTGAGGTTCATGGATTAGGGATTAGTATTATAGCTTAAGAATCATATGATTATATGGAGACCTAAAATCCTAGGGTCAAAGGAAAAGATAGAGTAGGGAGTGGAAGCATGGGGAAAGTCATGATAAAGTACCTAGTTCCAAAATTATTATGGCATTATTAAATAATTATATCATTGAATCTTGCAAAGAGTCATAGGATGTTGGTTTCAATCAAGGCTATTAAAATTTACCTCAGAGAGTTTTTCTAATACTTTGTTTGATGATTTATCCATGGGGTTTATATTTTTATCTCTTAATAAATTTTGACCTATAAAGGCCTACACTTTATTGGTACCTTAGAAGTGGCCTTGAACACCCATCAAGAAGTTTTTTGAATAGAGAATGCATATGATATAACCTTGTACTTGATAATACATTGAGACATATTTTATATATTTTGTATGCTTTTATTTACAAGTCTTATTCACAAACATATTTCTATGATCACTTTCCTAGTTCATGATTCATTCAATTGCTTGATCTAACATATTTTAAGTTTTAGAAGCAATTTGATATAATTCATCAAATTCTTGTTCTTTGATATAGGCTTAATCTAGCTATTGTTTTTCTTATGAAAATTAGTGTAATTATTATGTGGTTCTGTTCACTTTTGAAGTTCACCTTATACTACTTAAAATGCACATCTAAACCTACTTGGAAAGATAATATTCATCCTAATAATTAAGGATTATGTTATTATGTTTCCATACTAATAACCTACAAAGCTAGCGAGAAAAATGTTGTTCCTTACATACACACCCCATTTTTTCCAACAAAAATGATGAATCCCTTTATTTCTTTTCAAGTTTATTGATCAATTTTTCTCCTTGCTTTAAGAGTTCTATTTTTCCTTAGTTCTTTATAAGTTGATTAGATTGTGAGAGATAAATACTTGATCTAGTTATAATTTTTCCAATATGAGATATTAGTTTTTGGTATCAAAATGTGACTTGGGTTCTCATATCCACCTATAGTTTTTATTTTCTTTCTTAGCTAGTCTCTAAGTTGCTATCATTATATTCTTGATTTGAGTGTTTAAGGAAACTTTTTATGCTATGTTACTATCATTCATTCATTAAAAAAGTCTCTAAGTGTTCACCATGATATTAAACCTTTAAAACTCTCATGAAACCATTAAATAGCCTTGGAAATAGCTTGAAAGTTTTTTTGAAGTATCTACAACCTTTACAAACCCTCCTTGAAGCATTGAAACCCTTTATTATTTTCTAAAATAATATTTGGTTCCAAGAATTTAAATTTAAAGGATGGAAAGAAGGTAGTTTAGAATGAAGGCTTGAACAAGGATCATTAGATATATGGCCTACATTGAATACACCATTAGTAGTAGATTGCTAATTACCTTATATTTTATTGATACTTTTGGGGCTAAAATTGATAGTTTGGTATGTGTTGAAAACCCTCACCTATCTATCATGACATAGATACAATTGTCAAGTAGGATCCATAACCCTTATAAAAGAATTTTTTTTGGTATATAACACCTACTACAAGGTTTGACAAATGTAATGTATGATATCAAACAGATCCTATAGTTATTGCTAAGAGAAAACTAGATTTTTACTATATGTAATTGGTGTTGGAATATGGAAATATCCTTGAAACATATTTTTTTGTTAGATTTTAACCTTAGGGTTAACTAATTGTAGTGATTTACAACCTCATGTATTGAATCTAAATTATAAAGAAGCATTGTACTTTTGAAAACCCTTTATTTCTACATAAAAATTATTGATAAATTTGTCCTAATATATTAAGAAACTAAGATAAAATAATATGTATATGCATACCTCTTCAACCATGGGAAAATAAAGAATTATAAGGGTTTAATTTACGTGAGATTCCTACAAAAATTATATCATTTTAGTATGGTGATTTATTTTTGATATGCATGCAAGTATAATCATGTAGGATCTAATAAATTTGATTTTATTTGTGTAGTTGGAATTCTTATTTAAAGGTCAACATCATTGCTTAGATCCAAGAAATTCATTCAGTCCATAAACAATATTATTTCATATTAGTCAATATTTCACCATTAGGGTGTAAGTATGGTTGTAGAGATAAATAAAAGTGTTTATCATCCTACAGGAGTGTCCTACATAGTAAAGATAAAAAAAAATTATTTAGCCGGTCAACATCCGAAACTCATAGCAATTAAAAATAACCTTGAAAATACTCTCACCAAACCCTGTATAGTGAGTTATCTCTTCCTTTCCAACTCTATGATAATAAATTTTAAAAAACTATTCCTCACAAGAGTAATAGTCTACTAAGAAAGAAGAAAGATATGTTACAAAACTAGGTGAATAGTCAACACCATTTTAGAAAAACCATGTTGCCAACAATAAATGACATCCTATTACAACAAAAATAATATAATATTAACCTAATTAAAATGTAGCACAATAGAGGTTAGTTACTTAGACCGTAAAGATACCATCCAAAATAATTCTTCGTATATAATAGCATTATCAAACATAGGCACAAGATGTTATACAATGACTAATGGACTACAATCTTGTACGAGCTATCCTAATAGCATCACGGGGTATCACACCTTTATAATATCTTTATGGTATTCATAGAGCCATTATTGACACTAATAATTATCAAGAGGGAGTTAAAAACAATAATGACTACTATAATTAAGTGGATTTTTTCATGAAATGACATAAAATATAAGCATGCATCACTTCTATAGGTTTTATGCCTCTTATCAACCTGAGTTATAATTGTTTCATAGTAGCTAGTAGGAGTGCCAATGTTACCATAAGATAACAATCATGATAGGTTATTATCATAATTAAGCTAGATTCTCACTTAATTTCTTATGTATTATCATTGCAACATTATAGAGAACGACAATAGAACAAAAGGATACTCTCAAGAAATCATGAAATCCATAAATAATTAGGATAGTCATGATTATTAAGGATACTATAAATATTATAGGATTTTCATGTTCTTACATATTCTTATAAAGGTTATCATAATCAACAACAACAATAATAGATCCCATGTTTCATGTTTTGTGACTAGCACCCTATCCACTATGATCAGAGAAGAGTTGGAGGGCAATAATGCCCAGGAGAATCAAGAATGGGTTGGGGACGACACTGTGCACCTCCTGTTCAATAACTGGGACAATGCCAGTTAGTTATTGCCTGGTCTACGTTTTATGTCTTTGTTGTCTGTCTGTGGTCAATGTATTGTTGTTTTGTTGTTCCTGTCCTTTTTTTGGCTTTCAGTTAGTTTTATGGAATTGATATTTTTTGGCCCTTGAGGCTCATTGTGTAAGAGTACAACACCCTATAAATGTTGCTTACTTTATCAAAAACAATAATATATCCATGTAGGATTTCATTAGGTACTAAATTATGAATGTTTTCACCTTGTTGTTAGGCATAAATTGAAATTCAACCATGAAAACTAAGAGCACTATCTCATCAAGAGTAAGAATGTCATAAATGTTAGTATCAATACTAAGATCACTTCATGTAAAACTCTACCATTGAGTCTTATAGGATAGTGATCACCAATTGGCTAGTCCTATTATGATGCTTTTCATGATAATTTAAAATCACTTAAAAAAATCCATACCCCACACATATAGAGGATATAGTCCCAAAATACATCTATTATCACTAAGATAACTTTGTCATTATGTCAAAATATTGTCATGAATAAAAATGTGATTGTCCTTGTTTGATTTTATTGAGTGTAAAGTCATAAACTAACTTCAAGATCTTTTTTTCATTGACAAGGTCCTCATCTTAGTAATGAATGATTTCATGACATAGCAATATTCATGATCATTATGTACCTTAGAGCATATACTTGTAGCTCACTTTCGTATTTATTGATATAAAACCACCCTAAAGAATATTACAAGGAAGGGTGTTGGATTTTTATAAAATATCATAGTACTACTATGGATAGTTTTATCCTTCTAAGGAAATCCTTGAGTCACATGGTATCATTGAAATATATAAGTAAATTATGATAAGTTTTGTAGACTTATAAATGAGGAGGACAATCACACAAGTGATTAAAATCATGGTATAGAAAGAAAACTAAGGGACTTAATTCAACAAGTCTCAATGCCTTAGACTTATGTAAACTACACTATATATGATCCCAAGGCTATTGTATAGTCATAATCATAATTGACATAGTTACTTATATGGTCAAGAAATCATGATTGACCTTAGTTTTAAAATATTATTATTGTATGTTGTGTTATATGGTTCTTCTCAAGTCAAAAGCATCATGGTAACTTATAAAATTCAAGAAATATACAAATTATTATGAAACTATTATAATCTCTTACCTTATTAAGGGAAATTTTCCATCAATACCAATGCTAATCATGGCACTTGGGACCTTACTACCCTCAACCTCAAACATTGACCTCCAAACATATTGATAATCATCATCACCTTTATGACTACCATAAATGAGAGAAGTATTATCATGATGGCTTCCATGCACCTAGTCATCCTTAGGAAAATAATTTATCCATTAATAATCACATACCATTGAAGCATTGTCATCAATGTCTCAATATTTTATTCATAAAGATTGTCATAAATATGGGAGAATCTATTTATATACAAAATCTTGTCAAACATATAAAGTAGGTTGTCATTAAGGAAGGAGATAACGATTTAAACATAACACTTTTACATAGTTATTACTTCACTTCATTGTGTAATCATAAACATTTATCCTAAAAGGACTACTACATTATGGCCATAAGATTAATCACACCAATCTTGTGATAGTAAAAAATTACCTATATGCCCTTGTGTTTTCATCAAGTCATGGGCACTATCATGTCCCATTATAAAAAATAATTTAGGGTAATAATCATATCTTAGCTACCAAAGGACTATTAATACAATTGTTATCGTCAAAGTTTCATGGAAAAAATGGTGTTATTAAAGGAATTTGATAATCAAGGAGGGTTGTCCCATCTTTAAACCATTATTGCCTACATATGGATATAATCTTAAACATTCAAAGGGACTTCAAAAACCACACTAGATTCAACATTAATCACATTTAAAATTAAAATCCTAGCTAAACCATAATGATGATATGGATTGTCCAAATACCGACAAATAGAAACAAGGGGTTTCTACTAAGATAGAAGAGAGTTATTGTACCAATTTTGTTATGAAAGATAACCAACATTAAAATATTGTCCACTCATTATATTTTATTGCAATAGGTAGAGGGGTGATTGATGTACAAGTTTAACAATTTTGATGTTGTTCCTGTATACACCTAAAATTGGTCTAGAAGAAATTAATTAGATACAATCTTCTACTTATAAATAAATCGATAAATTTATTTATATAGTTCACTTTCTTAAATTCTTCTTATCTAAAATAATTTTCTTCATGTCTTAATTAAATAAAAAACTTTAATTAGTTAGTTTTATTTAATTAACTCCCTTTTATTAAATTCAAATTTTATATTTGAATTTAGTCACATTTCTACTAACTTCTCATCTTCCACCTTATCAGGTGTCTCATGAAATTAAATATTCTTAATATTTAATTGGCATTTATCTCAACAAATTCTAACCAATTTTGAGACACTTGTCTTTCTCCTCCACACTTGGAAATTTGTTCTACTAAAGGAACACACTCCTTGATTCTCTCCAACCTATTCATCCTCGGCCATTTATCTCTCCAGATCAAATCCAGACTGTTGAATCCTACCACATAGGTTGATGCCTTGGAGAAATCTATAAATACAGCCTCATTTACAACATTTCATATAGAGATGGAGCATAAGTACATTCTGCAAAAAATTCATTAGCATTATTATCTTAGAATATTAGTATTAACACTTTAGCATTTGCATTTAGCATCACTTAGTTTGAATCATGGCTTTACCATTAGCTTCATCTTAATTTTTGTAATTACACTACATCATTTCATTATCAATATCATAGCATTATCACAATCTTTGCACAATCATCTACAACATATCATTTTAGCAATCAATCACGTAGAAAGGTTTATTGCATTTATAGCATCTTGTTCTTCAGGTTGTCATTTAACAAGTCATGTGCATACATACAATCTGAGAGCCATAATGACTTGAAAAATCCTTGGAGATAGAGGACAATAGGACGACATTAGAGAGTTTGTTCTTTCAATTTGATTAGATTGTTATTTGAATTCTCTAATATAATGTTTCATTGATTGTGTTGTATTGCTTACTTTTGTATTCACATATTTTATACACCACATAAATTTGGCGCCCACCGTGGGGCCTAGCCCCGTTTTTAACATTTTTTGGCAAGTTTTCATTCACAGGTTTGATCATGAATTTCAAGGTAGTGCACCCAAAGCATCTTTTAGCACATCCACCTGCTCTTTTGGCGCATCCAGTCTCTGTTTCAGCACATCTATCAACTCTTCTGGCGCATTTTGTCTCTATTTCAATGCATTTGGGGGATCTTTTACTGCATATGCATTCTCTTTTGGCACATACAAGACTTTGGTTTTCATTTTATGCTTTCCAGAATAGCGTATTAAGGGTATTTAATAGCGCATCTAGAGCAACTTTTAGCGCATATGGTTTATGTTTTAGCGCATTTTTCTTTATTTGCAGAAACTCAAAATTTTGGATACTGATTGGTGTCTTTCTATTTTGCAGGTACTTTAAATGTTGTCAAAGACAATTATCTGAGACTACTAATGGTGTTTGCAAGGGTTGGAGTTATTTTTGTTTTCCTTTGATTAAATTAGACATCTAGTTTAATTAAGATGTTAATGAACACCATGTATGTTGCACTTGTAAAGTGATAAGCCTATGCTCTCCCCTTCACTGGGTGACCAAAATTCCAGACTCACTCTTTCATTTATTGCAATAGCACCTTTAGAAGGCTTTTTGTAGTGGGAAAAAGTACTCACCCTACAAGAATGACCTAAGTGGGAATAGCTAAAGCCAAGCATTCCAACCCACTATAATCAAACATGATTGTGATGAAAGTCACATTCAATGGTAGTGTGCATCAATAACCATCCCCAAAGCCTTTATTATAAAGGTTGGGAGGTCTCCTGAGGGAGTTTATCATTTTTTCGCACCGAACGAAAATCCTTACTAAGAACTTTAAGTGTAATAGCCAATCGAGTCAATTTTCGAAAAAATTTAATATTCACAATGCAAGGGGAGGGAATAATCTGCCCCCAAGATACTCACCATATAACTACCAGGGATTACTAGCCAAAATTGGATGATTTGACTTTGGTTAAGACCCGAGAAAGGCAAAAACATGGGCGCCCTCTAGAGGATGACATGACTGTGTGATCTGATGTAGTTCTAAAATGTGGGTTGTGATATTATAAATGACCCTTGACATTATAAAAGTGATTGATCTATTTGCTATTGTTTAATACCTATGGAAATCAAAGGGATCTAACCAGATCTTTGAACATACACTTAATGTTTAGATCATAGGGTGAAACAACTGTTTTACTACTTGTTGTTTTGTTTGAAATTATTTTTCAAGAGATTATCCATTAAAAACACTTAATTCACATGGTCCACAAACAAGAAAACTAGGCAAACTCACTGTTCAAACTATCTTTCATCCAGGAAACACCTAATTCACTGAGTTGAAAAACAAGAAAACCTGAAAAACTTTCAAAAACGGTGACCATTTCTAGTTTAGTGCATTAGCTTCCTGTTTCAGCACATCTAGCTCACTTTTCAGCGCATACACTCCCTGTTTCAATGCATTATGTCCATATTCTGGCACATTTAGGCCATATTATGGTGCATCTAAGTTCTTTTATAGCGCATTTGGCTCATACTCTGGTGCATCTAGTTTTTGTTTCAGCACATCCATCATAAATTTTAGCGCATTTAGGCCATATTCTAGTGCAGTTGTCCCATCTTCCAGCGCATTTGCAATATGTTAGCACATTTACCTGATAATCCAATAGAGCTAAGTTGAATGTTTGTCAGATAACTTGAACCATATTTAGGGGCAGTCTAGCACATCTATGGTTTTTCCTAGTGTATTTAGCTCATCTTCCAGCGCATGCATAGTCTTTTCTAGTGCATTCATCAGATCTTTTAGTGCATTAGTTTCCCACTTTGGCGCATATAGGGAACAGTCTAGCACATCCAAGATATTTATTAGTGCATCTATACCATCTCTAGAATATGTTTTAGCACATCCATATAACTCACAAATAGAGAGCTAATTTGAACATTTGTTAGACAATTAAAACCAGATTTAGGGATTCTTTCCTCAGCACAGATCATTCCTCATTCAACCATCACTTTAAAATTGAAGAAACTAGCCTTTGGAAGTGAAATTCTCTTAACTAAACTTGGATAAAACCATCTTAAAGTGCCTAATCATCAAACCTATCTTTGATTGTTAGCTGAGTTTCATCATTAGGATCTATCATCCTTCATCACGAAACAACACGCAGTCATCATATTTATCACCTTAGTCTCATCAATAGAATCCATCATTCTATTTGACTTAGGTATCTCCTTGGCATTCTTAAACAAAGATCAAAGTATAGTAAACTTTTATCACTTGTATGCCCATTTTAACAAGATCTCAAAAACAAAAACTCAAAGAACAAGAAATTGAAACACAAACCACCATGGTAGAAGCAGAAGAGAATCCATTTCACAAATTCCACCAACTTGAAAATGATGAAATAACAGATGAGGACATTCAACAAGCTCAACAAGATCCTAAATTCCACAAATTCATGGAGAAAATTATGGACAAAGATGAAGAAAAATATTTTTTGATGTTATCCAACCAAGGTGTGAAACTACAAAATGATTTTGATGTAAACAAATTAAAAGGAACTCCCAAGAGGACAGAAGTTGATTCACAAACCACAAATCCAATGAATGCTTTGACCCAACAAATGTAAAATCTCCAACAACAAATCCAAGACATTGAAAGAGGAACCACCAAAAGATACTTGTTGCAAGATATTTGTCCTTACCCCTTTGACAAAATTTTGAACATGATACCATTTCCACCAAACTGTGATTTTACAAAATATGATAATATAATGTCAAATATAATCCTATAGATCATGTAAGAGAATTTCGCACCATGAACTTGGAGTTTGCACATGAAGAAACTGATTTGATGATATTGTTTCCACGAAGTTTGGGTGGCCAATGCATGCAATGGTTTTCACAACTCCCAACAGGTATCAAATCATTTCAAGATTTGGTCAATGAGTTTATCACTCAATATTCCTACAACATTCAACACGAGATAACCATGAAAGATCTTTGCAACAAAAAATAGAAAAAAGGGTGAATCATTTCTCATATTTTTACAAAGATGGAGAAGATTATTTGCTAGATATCCTCGTCCTATACCTGAAAAGGAAAAGATGGAAATCTTCATTGACAATCTAAATGATGAGATAGGCTATAGACTCGAATTGCAATGCCCACCCAGCTTTGAAAAGATGACAGGAAATGGAATCAAAATGGAATAAGCCTTGGTTAAAAGAGGATTATTAAAAATATACAATGAAGGAAACAACTTAGCAAACTCCTCCAATCATTATAACAACAATGAGAAACCCAAATTTTGGCAAAGAAACAAGAATTTTGGTAATGATGGTGTAGATGAAACACATAATGCAAAACCAGTCTTTAATCTATCAGGAATTACACCCAAGACCAATCAAAACACCAATCAAAACAATACTGAATCTAAACCACCACCATATAGAACACCATCAAATCAAAGAAGATTTACACCTTTGAGACAATCACTTGAATCAGCATTAAAAGAGCTTCTTGTAGCCAAGATTATAACATTACCAGAGGCACGAGATTGGGAACCCAGAGTTAAACCATCATGGTGGAATGATGCACATTATTGTTATTTTCTTAGAAACAAAGGACATAAAATAAATAATTGCATGCAACTAAAAAATTTGGTGCAAGATTTGATAGATAGAAAGGAAATATCAGTAGAGGGACCTCAAACAAATGTTGATCATGGAGCATTCAAAAACCCTCTACCTAACTACAAAAAAGGGGAATCCTCTTCAACAAACACCAAAGGGAAAAGTGTCAACTATGTCTATGATTCTACTATTCTTCATATTTTGGCAGTTGATGATCAAACTAATGACATTGAAATCAATGACAAACAAAAATTTGTTACAGCTGGTAATCAAATAAATGATATTGTTACAATTGAAACTCAACTCAATGACATCACCATCAAATCAAATCAAAGACATCAAACAAGTCATAGTTGCAACTGATAATCAAATTAACGTCATCAAAATCAAAGACAAACAAGACAACATGCCAGTAAACGTGACCACAAGAGGTCAATCTAAGTATGTATTGAAAATAAGTACATCCAAAGCACCCGTTTCCCCATCAAATCAATACAACATAGTGGACCAATTGCAAAATATTCCAATGCAAATATCCATATTAGAACTTTTCAAAATTTCACCAACTCACAAGGATATTCTGGAAAAAGCTCTAGTGGACACCACGATACCTACCAATTTGGAAGTTTGTCAATTCCAAGCCATGGTGGGACATTTGACTACACCTCATTGTCTATCATTTTCAAAAAATGATGATGCATCCCTTACTCATCCACACAACACTGCATTCCATATTGAGGTTCTAATTCATAAACATCAAGTCAAATATGTTTTAATAAATGGAGGAGTTGGTCTACATATTTTTACTTTAAAGCTTGTTTGTGCACTAGGATTCTCAAAAAATGCAATAGATGCTAGAAGAAAGATCACTATCAAAGCCTATGATGCTGAAGAAAGATCCTCTCAAGGACTGATTGTCTTGCCAACTCAAGTGAGACCAATTCAAAAAGATATAGTTTTCCAAGTTTTAGACAAGGTTTTGGCATATAAAATACTCTTGGGATGACCTTGGATCCATGAGATGCAAGAAGTTCCATCAACGTATCATCAATGCTTAAAATTTCCCTACAATGGACAAGAGATCACCATATCAACTGATTTTAACAATCCTCAATATTGCAATACTCTTAAGATGGTCCAAGATACTTTTGTACCACATAACAGGGAAGCTATCACTTCTACTTCCTCAAAAAATGAAAGACAACTAAACTCTTTGTCAAATCAGTCTAAGAAAAAGGTCTAGTCGAAAGATAAAGGCATTGGTGATTCTACTTCCTCAAGCAATGAAAGTCAACTAAATGCTTTATCAAAAAATTTTGAGAAAAAAATCAGTTGAAATACAAAGGCATGGGTGAATATTATTTTGAGTAGTCCTTATGTCTATCATAACTACTGCCTTCTCCAAAATCCTATGGACAACCATCAACATCCAGACAACAATCTTCACAATGAATCACGCTATTTGATGGTAGATTTGTAAAAGTAGGCACTCTAGTCGATGAATTTGAAGACAAAGATGTTTTAAATTGGTTGTACAAAGATGAAGAACAATCTCAAGCATCAACTTCCAATGTACTAACAGAACCATATGGTAAAGGGTTTACAATCCTAGAGAAGATGGGATATGAAGGAAAAGGTCCTGTCGGAAAAAGAAAAGAAGGTATTGTGGAACCAATACAACCTATCATAAACAATGCAAAGGACAATATAGGGCTAGGATACAAAGAAGAGACAAAAGAAGAAACCAAGCAACAAATTTGTGAGTGAATCATCCAATTAGAAGCCAGTTCTAAAACATATTCAAATGAATATGAATGGGACTCCCTATCTGAAGAATCTTGTCAAGACAAAGAAATCGATGTGATACATAGGCATGCACCCATACGTACGGAGGGATAAAGTTCAAGGTCTAGACCCTTTGAATTTGGATCACAACATATCGATGGCTCTAGTGAGGACGATCAAACATCAAGCGAGATTGATGATTCAGAGGAGAGTAATACTATAGACCTTGGCGTTGCTATTGAACACCTCGACATCTCTATCCTGACCCTCACTCCCTTGGACCTTGATCCATTTGATGATTCCTTACCATTGGTACACCCCGAACTCATTGATTGGGACCAAACCAAGTTGCTTGATATCCCTATCGTTTTAGATGACCATTCCATTGTCTACTTCCTTTGCTTTGAAAATCTTGAAACAAGTTCCACTAATGAATCTCATAACGAAGCTTCGAACAAGAGGAGTGCAAAATATCTTAGCTGAAAAATGAATATCAAAAATTGATCTAATGGTGAAAACCATTTAATGACAGTATTAGATCAAGAAAAAGTAAAAATAAAGAGCGTATCCAACATTGAAAACCTCTCATAGGCACTGAAGGATGGGAGATTTGACACTCTTCCTGAGCATTATCATGAGAGATCTTCAATATTGGTTGAGTCTACAAAATCCATAAACAAAACATTGGTACTGTAGAAACATTGAAAACCCTACATCTAGCTGCATCCATGACAGAGCAAGAAAAGACAAGCTTCACCAAATTCTTTGAAGAGAGACAAATCAACTTTTCTTGGTCCTATGCTGACATACTAGGAATAGATCCAGATCTAATAATGCATCACTCATCTCTACCACCTAGAGTGAAGCTAGTAAAGAAACAAATGAGAAAAATGCATTCACACATCGCCCTACTAGTGAAAGCAGAATTGAAAAAATTATTAGATGCAGGATTCATTTGCCCAATTGACTATGCAGAATGGATCTCAAACATTGTACCGGTCTCTAAACCAGAAAACAACATCAGGATATGCATAAATTTTAGAGACCTTAACAAGGCCTGTCTGAAGGATGACTTTCCTTTGCCTAAGATAGACTTCA
>CM021105.1:507277439-507336275 GCA_007115665.2 Sequoiadendron giganteum
CATCAACCCTCAACCCTCAATCCTTAACCCTTAAATCCTAATCCCTCAATCCCTATACCCTCTTAATCCCTCAACTCTCAACCCTCAACCCTCAACCCCTAATTCCTCAACCCGTATACCCTCTTAATCCCTCTACCCTCAACCCTCAACCCTTAAACCCTAATCCCTCAACCCTCAACCCTTAAACCCTAATACCTCAACCCCTATACCCTCTTAATCCATCAACCCTCAACCCTTAAACCCTAATCGCTCAACCCCTATACCCTCTTAATCCCTCAACCCTCAATCCTTAAACCCTAATCCCTCAACCCCTATACCCTCTTAATCCCTCAAACCTCAACCCTTAACGCTTAAACCCTAATCCATCAACTCCATACCCTCTTAATTCCTCAATCCTCAACCCTTAAACCCTAATCCCTCAACCCCTATACCCTCTTAATCCCTCAACCCTCAGCCCTTAACCCTTAGACCCTAATCCCTCAACCCCCATACCCTCTTAATCCCTCAACCCTCAACCCTTAACCCTTAATCTCTAAACCCTCTAGTTGAGAGAGAGAGAGGGAGAGGTGGTTAGAGGGACATTCTTGAGAGAGAGGGATAGGGAGAGGGAGAGAGAGATAGGGAGTGAGAGAGGGAGGGAGTCATTGTGAGAGGGAGAGGGTGTAGGAGGGGGAGACTTGACAAAGAGAGAGAGGAAGATGGGGTACGACGAAGATAATTGAGAGAGAAAGAGGGAGATAGGATGGGAAGGAGAGACATTAGAGAGAGGGAGAGAGAAAAAGTGGGAGAGAGATAGAGGGAGTGAGAGAGAGAGAGAGGGAGTGGGATAGAGAGAGGGAGATACATAGAGACGAAGAGAGAGAGTGAGAGAGAGGGAGGGAGAGGGGGTGGGAGGGAGAAACCTAAGAGAGAGGGCAAGGGAGAGAGGTTGGGAGGGAGACACTCGAGAGAGGAGTGGGAGAAAAAGTGGGAGATAGGGGGTGGGAAGGAGATACCTAAGAGAGTAGGAGAGAGAGGGGGTGAGAGATAAAGGGATGGGAGAGATACAAGGAGTGAGAGAGAGATACTTGAGAGATGGATAGGGGGTGGGAAGGAGAGGGAGTACTCAGGGGAGAGGGAGTACTTGGGATAGAGGGATTCGAGAGAGATGGAGCGAGTGAGGGGAGATACCTGAGATAGAGGGAGAGAGAGAGAGTGGGAGGGTGTGGGAGGGAGATATTTGAGAGAGAGGGAGAGAGATAGAAGAGAGAGAAGAGAGAGAGAGAGAGAGAGAGAGAGAGAGAGAGAGAGAGAGGATGTGGGAGAGAGATAGAGGGAGAGAGAGAGAGAGAGGATGGGGGAGAGAGATAGAGTGAGTGAGCGAGAGAGACAAAGAGAGGCCTGAAAGAGGGAGAGGGTGTAGAAGGGAGAGACTTGAGAGACAAAGAGGGAGGGAGAGTGGGTGGGACGAAGAGACTTGAGAGAGAGAGAGAGTGGGAGAGATAAAGGGCATGAGAGATAGAGGGCATGTGAGAGAGAGGGACTTGAGAGAGAGAGTTAGAGGTAGTGGGAGGGAGATACTTGAGAGAGATGGAGAGGTAGACAGAGACAGATAGAGGGAGTGAGATAGGGATGGAGTGGAAGAGAGATAGAGCATGTGACTGTGAGAGGGAGAGGGGGTAGGAGGGGGAGACGATAAAGAGAGAGAGGGGAGGTAGGACAAAGATACTTGAGAGAGAGAGAGGAGAGGGGGTGGGAGGGAGATACCTAAGAGAGAGGGAGAGAGACAGAGTGGGAGAGTGAGAGAGAGGGAGGGAGAGAGGGGATGGAGATACCCAGAGAGAGGAGAGAGAGGGAGAGAGACAGAGTGAGGTGAGAGAGGGAATGGGGAGAGATAGGGGAGGAGGAGTGACAGACCTAAGAGAGGGAGAGGGGGTAGGAGGGAGAGACTTGAGAGAAAGATAACAACCTAAGAGAGGGAGATGGAGTGAGAGAGATAAAAAGACCAAAGAGGGAGAGAGAGAGGGAGAGTGAGAAAGGGGGTTGGAGTAAGATAGATTTATTTAGGTACCTATGTGGGAGGGAAGGAGTCCTAACAGAGGGGATTGGACTGAGAGAGTAGTCTAGGTCACGTGGGAGGGAGTGAGACTTGAGAGATAGAGACTTCAAAGGGATAAAGAGTTATCCAATTATGGTAACGAGTTAGAGAAGGTATCAAAGGTAAAACCTCAACTATCCATCTATAATCATAAACTGTGCACTCTAAGCATTATCAAAGTTGTTCACCAAAGAGGGGAAATTCTAGTTCTGTGCAAAGCAAGCCATTTGGCACTTGCCAAATGACTCATCACATTTGGCGCACACCAAATTTGGTGTGCGCCAAATGTGATGAGTCATTTGGTGAGCGCCAAATTTGGCGCTCGCCAAATGGCCTACTTTGGACGTGTTATTCAACAAGATTTGCCAAATTTTCTCATATTTTCCTTCGTGCTCCTCGTCTCATTTGCACGTCTTTCAATGCAAGTTTATAAAAAAATCATGATAATGTTAACCTCTCTCTTAGCTATCTAAATATATAATTCTTTTTTAATTTTGATTTAGTTAAGGTTTTGATCCATGACTTCTATTGTAAATGCCTTTGCGTTTATTCAAAAACCAACATGTGCTAGGTTTAGGATAGATTTTTACATGTTGATTGGAATGTGAAACAAATTACTTTTTTTGAAACTAGACTCCATTCTACACATGGTGAAAAAAAAAATCAATTTTCGATTAGTTTGTGAAAAAATTGGGGGGGAGCACG
Organism: Sequoiadendron giganteum; assembly: GCA_007115665.2. Classification (NCBI taxonomy): domain Eukaryota; kingdom Viridiplantae; phylum Streptophyta; class Pinopsida; order Cupressales; family Cupressaceae; genus Sequoiadendron; species Sequoiadendron giganteum. The sequence continues at coordinate 507,280,222 of CM021105.1, forward strand.
TTCAAATTTCAGTTTTTCAGGATGTGTCCACTTTGAAAATTCATAAAATATTATATATTCATTAAAAAATTTATCTATAAGAAGGAGGATAAACTACATGGTGTTAGCTAATTTTTCATTGTTTGGATTTTTTAGATTCTAAAAAAATGTTAATAAAAAAGGGGGGAGCCCTCAGGCGCTATGCTATTTTTTTTGATAAAAATAGGACCTGTTTTGCACCCCTCCCCCCCCCTTTTTGAGACCCTTAATCTTCATTAATTTAAAAAAAAAATAGTAGCTTAGAAACTAGACTCGGAGCATTTCAACTTTTGTTCTTTCCGCACCTTGAAATTTTGAGTGTAACTATCTTCATTTTCTCGTGCAAATCATATTTTGTTGATTTCAGAAAAAAAGTGACATCTTAAGAGCCAAAATTGTGTCATAGATTGGTGCACTTACCCATGTATGAGTTAACTATAGAGTATAGAGGTTTCACACATGGTTCAAGGGATCATATATTCAACTATAAAAAGTAAAATAGAGTTTCACATGTCTTATAGGAGAAGGATGAACTAGGATGTTAGAAGAAATTAGGTTTTGTAATAATTTTAGGCATATTTGAGGGAGAAAGTTAAGTTATACAATTGGGTTTCATGATCTTTTATTTTTTATCTATATAAGATATACTATGGGAAAGTGAAGGTGGGGGGAGGTGCTATATTGACAAAAGGATGCAGTGATGGATAGATGGGTGCATGGGGAAAATATATAAGAGTGAAGTAGAGTGGAATTTATTACAGATTTTTTGACATGTGAAGGTGAAGGAAAGATGGTGTAGCTGAGAAAATATGTCCTACATGGAAGAGATAATAGGAAGTTAAGGAGAAGTAATTATATTTGAGTCATTGTTTGAAGCTCATCCAAGATGATTTAAATAGTAAATAGTCTATGGTGCCCCCTTCTTCAAGGTATGTATATTGTAGCTAAATCCTTCAACTAAAGGGAGATGCATAGGGAAAGATTGTGAGTGAGATCTAGTATGATATTTGTTAAGAAGAAAGGGAGGATCATGGGGAAGATATTCAACATTAGGCACATGAACCTCACTATCACTTTGGGAGGATTTATTAAAGTTATCAAAATATACATAACCAATGGAAGTATAGGAGCCCTTGGGATAAGAAGTATCATGAGGAGTGGAAGGGAGGAATGAGCATGTGTATTGTTAGAAAGCTTACGAGTGTAGAAGAAAGAAATCAAGTCACTATCATATAATTTTGGAATATAGTATCAACATAATAAATCCAATGGGAAAAGGTGTTGACGGTGTTGTGAAAGGAGGAGAATTCAGCCATGATTAAAAATTTATAAAAAAGGATAGTATTAAAGGAAAATAGGTCAACCAAATGTTCACCAAGACATATATTGAAAATAAACAATACTAAGGTAATATGTTATTTTTAATTACTAATAAGAATAATTTCACGTGATTAATATGATTTTAAATCATTGGTGTGGCTATTTTGATGTTGCTAAACTGTTGGCCGTGAGGCTTGATCTTTGTTCTCTTTCTGGGTTCAGGGGCCCTTTCCCTTTCTTTTTTAATCAAAAAATCATAAACAATAATAAGTTCTTTTAAATTTAATTAAGTTAAAAATATTAAGAGATGAGAATGAAATAGCACTAGGAATGGAAAGAACAAAGGGATAAATAAACCTTGTTTAGTTTTTCTAGGAAAGAGATACACAAGGATGAGAGGATGAAAAAATAATATTTTGGATTACTAGAAACATGTGTTGAAAGGTTGTTTTTTGGCATAGTTGGAAGTGTCCTTGGTTTAGATAGAAGTGTCTCAATAAGCACTGAAATATCTCATAGGTGTAGATATATCTTTAAGTGAATCTACCTCTCTAGCCACAAATTTATCTATTAGGTATGTGTTTATCCCCCAAGAAGATAAGAATGTATCTATCACATTAGTTTCATATGCACCTATTGTCACATCCTTCATATTTTCCAACATAAAAGTTGTTACCTTGAGTACTTCATACCACCTATTAAAATAACTATCATGTCTAAAAAGTAGAGGAAAAAGGGGTTCCTATGAGACATTTAAGAGAATTTATTAGTCAATCCTTTTATGAAATATGTTTAATCTTGAAGTGTTGAAAAGAATAGAGGAAAAAAGGGTGCCAATGACACATTTAGGAGCTTGCATTGGACAAGCCTATAGGAAGTATGTTTTAGCTTTTAAGTGTTAAAAATATTAGAGGTGTGTGGCCCTAAGATGCTAATGTAACATTGAAAGTGGTGTATATACTAACTTTGGAGAATGTTCTAAGTAGTTTGCAAGAAGAAAGGTGTGTGTGGGTGTTGCTAGGTGTTAGAAAACAGATCCATTTTTTTGCATCCCACTTAAATAAGTTAGATTGAGACTAATTCAACAAATAGGCATAAATTAGAGTTTGAGGTTTTAGGGAGAAAAAGTCTTTAATTGGGAAAAGGAAAGTTTAAATGTATAGGATGCTACAATGTGTCAAACTATCTTGACAAATAGGAATGCATGCACAAGTGTCTCAAATGATATAAAAGTGCGGAGCACTTGAGTGAATTGAAGTGTTTTTTCTTTGTGTGATGAGTCATGTTCTATTTGAATGATGTGTTTGGCGTGATTCATACTTTAAAGACATCATAATTAATTCAAATCATATTATTGTAAACAATCATTAAACCTAATATAAAATGCATAAAAAAAATGTGAAATATGCACTATTAATCTCTACATTTATATTTAAAATCTTTTTTAATAAAATAAAATAAACAATAAATTTGTTAGCTTTTATAAAATTATGATTCAAATTTGAGTATATTTTATGAGAATAGTTTTGAAATAAGATTCTTATAAACTTCAGCACATTGAATATAAAGTTATATATATATAAACTGAATGTTAAAATATTTTATCATATATATCCCATTCTACTAAAAATATTTGTCAACTGAATGCCAGAATATTGAAATGATAACAATTTAAAAAAAAAAAAAAAAAACATCACGGAATTGTGAAAAACTTGAAGCGATAACAATATAATTTGGGAAGAAGGGAAAGCTTAAGAATTTATGGTTTGCTTTTATAGGTTTGTCATTTATCTAATCTATTGTATTGAAGATCATGAAAGAGTAATTTACAGATGACATGTATCTAATTATTTTGGGTACAATGATCCATTATAGGTGATAAAAAAACACAAAAGCATGACTGAAAGGAATTTCAGAAAAATTCTCCTAAACATCAGTGAGAGAACTTTTTCTATGTTTACATTATGAAGACAAGGATAGGATTTTAAATGGCTTACAAATGAAGAGGGAAAGTTCACGATAGGTTGCAGCTTAGGGATATCAATGTAAGCCAAGACCCCATCTAAGTTGCAATTTATCTGTGAACTGATTCCCTATATAAACAAATTCTGAAATCTGTTCCTAGTAAACCTATTCTAATTCAATCTGTAAAACTGGAATGTTAATAATTCCATGATTGTACGTCAGTTTATGCCCTTAAGAAGTAGCGGTCAGTAAAGGGAATTCCTCTTCACCAATGGGTTAGGATGTGGAACTACAGTTATCTTATTATTATGATTTACAATGGGGTTGGAGCATGATGCCTTTACAAACTGATTGTTATTCTGTGCTGCAGCAGCCATGGCAGAAGCAACACGCCTCTCTTCTTTCTTGTATCGGATGCCACATGCATTGCATAGAGACTGTTTATCAACCCACCAAAGAAAACAAGTATTAAACTGCAGAGATCTTCATATGTCTAATTAGAGATAATATTACTGTATTGTTAAAAGAAAATATATTGTGAAACAGAAGGGGTTGTAATTCAATTGGTGAGCATAGTGGCATAAGAGGTGATCAATATACAAATTTTTAAAGGTAGGTGTAAGTGTACAATTATTTTAAGGTATTTTAATTTTAAATAGTGCATTAGGTAGCTCATCTAAAATCACACTAGTTTCTTCAATAGAACCAACTATTAATGTGATTTTGGATAAACTATCTAAACAAATAAAAAAAATGTTTAAACCAGATATTTAAAAGCAAAGATCTTGATATCTGTATAACTTGATTGTATCTTAAAATCAAAAGTTTCATGAAACTTACCTTGGCACCCTTAGGACCGTTCCTCCACAAAGGTGTAGTAGTGGTGTGGCATGTAGAGCACCTTCTTGTTGCCTTATCTGAAGTCATATTATTTCGCTGCTTCTGTTGCACTATTCTTATGGAGCTGCCATTATTACTGTTCATGGGGTTATTATTACTTGTCTTTTTGGGTCTTGTAGATGGTAGTTCGGATCCCAAATCTGTTGCATAGTTTCTATGTGCCAGAATGTCCTTGGAATCCATAAACTTTGATCCAGAGTGGGCTATTGGAAACCAAGATATGGGATTGGAAGCGATAGCAGCATTGGCTGCAGTAATCCAACAAGGTTTGTACATCTGGGATCTATAGATATTGTTGTTTACTGATGATATATTGCATAATCCATCAAATGGAACAGTTATGGCGTGCGAAGCTTTCAATTCAGAATTCGTTATCTGTTACAAAAAACAAGAAACCAAATTGATAAGAGGGAAAAAAAGACCAATCTATTCACTCAAGGCCGAAACTATTGAATGGTTAAATTTACTTAATATTCACTCCAATTTATTATTGTTTTCGAAAAAAAAGGAATAAATGTAGATAGGCTGTCACCACTTTGTCAATGCAAGGTGCATAAGTCTATTGAGCAGAGAAATCATGAATATTATAATAATCTGTATGCTTGCAATTTTTTCAAAATAAAGAATGGTACAGGGTTTGAATTTTGTCTAGTTAATTACTAACCCTTTTTCCAATAATTTAAAATTAAACGAGACTGTTATTTTTTTATTTTTTATTTTTAATCTATCTGTGATTAGTAAGCCCTTTAAAAAAAAAGCTGCATAATATAAGCTAAACATAAGCTTAATGTAATTCCAACGCTTATTTGATAATTAAACAATCCATGAAATAGCTGACCTACGCAAGTTTTCAAAATCTTGGTAATAAAATGAATGAAACCTTCATAACAATGCAGAAATCTTTTCCTTTTCAAAAAATAAACAAACAGAACGTGAAAAAGACTCCAACAAATTAAAGATTTTAAATTTTTACAGTCAAACATAATATAATATAGATTAGGGTAACGTTGTTAATGTTTTCAATTTCAAACAGATTCACCCTAAATTATCTTATTCCCAAAAGCATTTTCTACCTGACTTTCAGTACTAACATAACAATAAAATGAGATTGGTACCTTGGGTGAAAGAAGTTTAGACTTCTTTATTTCTATGGCGTTGAAGCTACCTTGCGTGGTCCTTTGCTTCAACATGTCCATGGGGTAATGTTCCTCTGGACATGGCTCAGTATGGGGCATGCCCAGAGACAGTGTGCAATCCACACCACTGCTGAAACCAACTAAACTATTGTCCATAGAACTGCTACAACGCTGCATTAGACACCTGATAAGGTCCTGCTCCTTCAATTCTCCCTCTGGATCAGCATTTACAGAATTACTGTTATTGCTATTACCCAAACTCTCAGTAATTCCAGCAACAGGTGAGCAGGAGAGCTTCAGTCCAAACCCCGTCTCCTCGTTGTCCCAGCAATCCATATCCTTGAGATCTATAAACCCACTTCAGAAAAGCAGTCCTCAAATCCAAAATGCAACTCTAGAGAAAAATTTGCAATCAAATCGAAATCATGGAGCAAAAACACAAGACATTCTTTGATAGCCCAATAAACCACTTTGACTAAAGCGCGTTCAGAACTCTAGTTTATGATTCAAACCCAACGCTCAATTTGTCTTTGGATAACCAACAAGCAACATGAATTGAAATGTATCACTTAAAAACAAGCGTCTACGGACGCAAATGTTAGAAAAATTATACTTTCAAAATAGGAGATGAACATACTGTAACTTGACAACCTGGTGCACACATATTTGTGCTATATAAAAGTTAAAAACTATCTCCAATGGCAGCTTAGCTCATGATATACGTCAATATCCTCCTTATGGACACATGCACATAAGATATATCTTTCTGGACATATACACAATATGTATCCTCTGTATCCACACCCACATCGATATTCCCAACCACCACTGCCCTCAACAACATATGTCACATACATAACTCTGCAAAATTTATTCTTTTCAATCCAGTGTACACAGTCATCCTATTTTTACGCTCTCTCCACGATGTATGCCCGAAACAGGGAGTATTTTGCATGCATATACACAATTAATATCTATCGGATAAATGAATAAATGGCTGGACATCCTAAAACAGATGCTCCATGTATGAATAATGAGACAGTGAGAAGTGGGTTATATGGCATTCTCATTCTATTCTATTATGTATGAATAGCAATATCTGTCTGGCAGAAATAAATGCCAAACGACAGATTTCGCTAATCCAAGATCGGTTTTTTATTGGCAAAATCGATGGAAAACCCATCTAAAAATAGCTCTGTCGGCATGATTCCCCAAATCTGAGGTGTGCAGTGTAGCAGCCAAGTGTTTTCCGATTGTCATTGACTGCTTTGCATCTACAATAGATTCATAGTCCTATTCTTATTCTTACTATGATTATTATCCTCTTCATCTTTCTATTTTTCATGAATGCTATCATTGCGTATCACCTTCCATCGCCAAACGCAGGGCAGAACTGTCAGATGAATCCAGCGATTTTTCTTGCAGCGCCTCTGAATGTGACGCATGTGTAAGCTAAAACTTTAAGGGAGCCTCCTTGCAGATTGATTTACCTCATTTCACTGCTTGCCAGCTTGATCGTATTTTGTAATACATTTTTGAAGTGGTGACCACTTATTTCTCCATTGTTACGACAGTATCATAGATTACATAGCTAAGTAAACTTCTGATTTCATTAACCTGCATCTATTGTTTGCTACTTGCCACTCACTTCGCTTACGTGCAACATCTTCCTATTCCAATCGACAGCGGTTGGAGCCATCATACTGCTATATTTGAAGGGAGCTATGAATGAGTTTATCACCCCAAACCGCTACACTCGAAATTACCACTTAGGATTCTAAATTATCCTAGTTCCTTATTAACATTCAAAGCATAGAGGTACCAATTGGAATAAAGTCAAATCTTGGGGTTAATACCATAGACATGTATGTAAATTATGGAATTTTGTAAGGATAGAGGAATTTTATGGTTTTGTTGTGTTGTTAAATATCCCGATCAAGTGAAGTTTGTGTGTTATAGCAACCTAAAATCAATTTGAAACTGCCTTTGGTAGACATGTCTGTAAATTTTGGATTGTTTTTAACTGCCCTTTAGACATATGTACATGAAGATTAGAGGAATATCGTGGTTTTTTAATGCTCTTCTTAATATGTCACACTTGCTTATATGATGTTTAAAAAATCCATCACATATTGAAACACTTCCATTGGGGGTGTTTATAGTATTTGTAGCTCACAAATCTATTGGGAAATTGAGTTAGAATGAACACAAATTATAAAGGTAAACTTGAATGAGGAAAGACTTTTGAGGTAAAACATTAAAAAAAAATGTTATATAAGAGGAACCTTCCAACCAACTTGTCAATATACAATCATTTCTATAATAATAAAATTATTAATGTTAAAATAAAATATTAAAAAATAAAGCTAGCTGGAATAAATAAGGAACTCTTAAAAAAAAATCCTAAAAACTATTAATGATTAATTTAATAATTGGACAAGAACAATGAATAATCTATGGTAAAAATGTGCTAACTAATATTGAGTAGATGTTTTCATCAACATCACTAACTGGTGAAGTGCAAACTTTATCATTCATTTCCTTTTCAAAATTCTCTTTCTTCACACTTATGTCACCATGTGTCTAGATGATGGTGGGCCCCAATGGGCTTCCCCATCCTCTATCTCTTCTATCATGGACAATAAAAGTGAGAGTTTGTTAGCTTTTTCTCCTCGGGCTCTTGATGGTAAAGGTTCGTCCTCATCCTCTCCATTTTCCCAGCCTTGAAACTCATAGAAGTCTCATTCTATTGCTTCTCCCAAACTGGATTCCTTCCTTTCTGGTGAGGACCCTTCTTCCTATGTTGAAAATTTGATTGGTGGTAAAGCCCCTTGTTTGGGGTTTTCTAGGTCTACTCCATCCTCAAAGGCTTCATGTGTGGTGGATGGTCTCGAAGTTGTTGTTCCAAATGACATAATGCACGAGACAATTGCTAATCTGCAACTCTCCCTTGTTGGTAAGTTCCTTGGTTTCAAACCTAATATAGATCAGGTTTGGAAATGGATTGAATCTGCTTGACATTTGAAATGGAGTGTTTCCATTAGTTTAATGGCTAATGGTCTTTCCCTATTTAGCTTCAAATTCTATGAATATATGCTCAAATTCCTCATGGGAGGGCCTTGGATATTTGATAAAAACTTTAAGAACTGCCTCTTTGCAAGTAAATAGAAATCAGGTTTCAACCCTTTGGTTGACCTAGGTGCGGTTGCTCCAACTTGGATTCGTCTGCCCCAATCTGCCTCTTGAATTTAGGAACCCTAAGGTTTTCCAAGGTATAGAAAGTTCTTTTGGATGCCTACTTGGCATTGATAAAGTTACTTTATAGAAGTCGAGACTAGCTTCTATTCATATATGTATGAATGTGGAAGTAAATAAAGTTTAACCTTCATTTGTCTCTCTTAGATCTAGTTTTTGGGTATAGAACCAACCTATCAAATATGAGAAAGCTAGCATTTTTTGTCAACTCTGTAAAAAATTTGGGCACTTTTGATTTAGTTGTTATACACACAACAACATGCAGATAAATCCTTGCTACTTGAATAGCAAAACCTATCTTTCCTGAAAGGATCACTAGAATTTCCTATTTCAAGGTAATCTTAGCTATCCCAAGGCTCAAGAATGTCAAGTCTTGACTCACTAGGTTTGCTTAAGATTTTTCATGCAATTGATGTTAAACATAAGGGGATTGCTTGTTTAAATCTTTTAAATTTCAAACAATCAAGTAATATAAAGATTTGGCAAATATGACAAGCATTACCTTTTCACATTTCAACATTCCTTCAGTCATTCAGAAAGAAAACTACTAAAAGATCATATTTAAGAAGAAAAGGGCCTAAGAAATTAATGGATCCAGGTTATTATCCACACATTTACAGAGAAACAACTAAACCAAAGCATCATTTTTTTTGTATTTCACAAGATTGCTTCACAGCTACATACAAAATAATGCAAGAAGTTTAAAGAAAGGAACTATTCACCATTGAAATAATATCAAAATGCACCAAAATCTAGAACAACAAATTGACTCTTCCAATAGGAGTAAACAACATACAATTATGCAAGATTTACGATTTGGAATAACCTTCAAATTGCTTTGATATTAGAAATCTATACTGTAAATACAAGTTTTTATGTTGGAATTAAATAGAAAACATGATATAAAGATAAAATTGGTGATATTCTAATTCTAAGTCTAATAAGATCAACAAATTTTGATCCTTGAAAAAGAATGACTCCATGCCTTTTATAGAACACAAAGCAGTAGTCAAATACAAAGGCACATGGCTCAATAAGAATGATCCAATCAAAATAGAACATGCAACACAAGAGCACAACTGGCATGCCAGTAGATATTTTTTACAGTCAACGAAGCTACAATTAAGGTTGATCCTTTGACTTCTGATGATGACCCTTCTGGTGCTTGAAATTATAGATAAAATAACATTAGGTTATTTTAGTCTTCAAAACTATGGGAATAGAATGTTAGCCTTTTCTTGCAATATTATTGATTTTGATGGTAAGTTTCACTTTTGGAAAAACAAAAAACCTGGGATTAAAATTTGGTCCTACTAACATCTAAAAAATCTAAATCATCTTTCTTCTAATTTTTGGCTGAACAATAGGGAAAAGTGGGAAAGGTAGATTGCCTTCCTACTCTACCTAGTTCATTTGAATATTTCCTAAGAACTCCAATAGGATTGACTATCAGCCTCTCAAGGTGAGTTGATACACAACTAGGAGGACTTAGGAGGGGGTGTTCTATCAGATTAACAAGTTCACCACCAAGCAAATTCTTGGAAAGGATAATGTTTGAAATCAAACTGTGATATGCAAAACACTTAAAATGAGCAAATTGAAGCTTCTTAATACTAAAAATGAACAACTCCAAGTTAGGGTATGTGTACCTGGGAAACCTAAAGATGCCAAAAGGATTCTGGAAATGCAAACAGACTACCAATATATGCCTTGGAGGACTAAGAAGCCTTTACTCCCGTCTTAGTCTCGTTGTTGTTTTTTGAGGTAGACATAGAATCTTTGGATAATGGAACAAAATCCAAAAAAATCACTAAAAGATTCCACTTGGAGGACTATGATGCCTTTACTCTCATCTTAATCTCAATCTAAATTCCTAAAAAGTGTGAATGTGGTCCTGAGCTCCCAGATCTGTAATTGCTTCTCCTCAAATCTAAGGTTATGAAACAGTCAAATTTGACCTGTAAGTGAGTTTTTGTGAAGATGACAACTTTGACAATGCAACTTTGCACTCCAAGTGATCTTCAAGTCTTCAACCTAGATCTACAAACACAAATGGAAAATATGGAAAAACTTGTTGATTGTTAGTGAATGGGGGTTTGCATTGGTCAAACCTCGTGTTGGTAATTAAACCTTGAAATGAAATGGAAATGATGAAGGAAATAATGAATGAAAAATATTAAACGCTACAACTCACCAAACCCTTGCAAAGGCTACAAAATTATGTGCAATGGTTGCAATGGACATGTGGATCTAGAAATGATTGATAGATATGGACTTGAAATGCTTGCTTAAATCAAAACCCTATATCACAAATGTTAGCACAACAACTCATATGATGCAAGAATAATATTTGGAATGATGCTTGAAACTTGATGATGGCTCCAATTGCTTGATTAATTTCTCTTGAATGCACTTGATCTCATAAATTTTCCTTAGGAATGCTTAGATATCTTGTTAGGAGAAAATGAGAAAAGGAACCTTCTATTTATACTTGTCTATTCTTAATATTCCAAAATCATATCACACTAAGCTGACATATGAATTCAAAGAATAAGTGAAGTTAAATCCTACCACGATTTGAAATTAAATCTCAAAAATGACTCAAGGAGGACTAAGATGTAGCCCTAGGTGGCATCTTAGTCCCAAGTAATAAAACTTGGGGCACAAACACCAAAAAGGGGCCCAAAATAGATCTCAAAATTAGGGTCTTAGGACCTTAGGGGGACAAAGATTCCCTTTGTTGTGTCTTAGTCCCGACCAAAAATTAGGGACACACCAATAAGTGTCATTAGGGGATCATATATGCTTTGGAGAATGTCAGGATTAACCAGAAAAATATGTCATTCATAGGGCTTGTGGACATAAAATAGGACCAATTAAGCCATAAAGAAGGATAAATAAAGTAAGGCGAGCCCAAAAAAGTGTGAAAATGAAAGGGTATGAATTTTACTACACTACACTTAGCCCCCACTTTAGTGAGAGGATGAGCTTGCCTCAAACTCACACTAAAGTAGCCAATCACACAATCAAGAGAGGTTCAAATATACAAATGTTAGTAAGATAGGATGACAACTATCAAGAGTGTGGCCAAGCCCCCAAGATCATGATCCTATGGCAGACTAATATAGGCACAAAGGAACATGCTTGAAGATGATATATGAAGCCAAAAGCAAATAAAAAACATACACCATCAAAGAAAATAAAATGACGAAAGGAAAAGAAATGCAACAGATCAAGCTTCAACTAATTGTCTAATGCGGTGGACCGGATCTAGGCTTGAAGATGGTTTAGAAGTGGAATGCGTTGTCCACAAAGAACAAAAAACACATGCTCATGAGGGCTAGTGGGAACTAGTTGTTCACTAGGTGAGCCCCAAGAGGTCCATATCAACGTCATACCCCCATGAATATGATAAGGAAAAAAAGGAAATGCATGCTCACATGGGCTAGTGAAGTTAGGTATTCACTAGGTGAGCCCCAAGGGGTCCATATCAATGCCATACCTCCATGAATTTAATAAGGATGAATGGAAAAAATCAATGTGGCAAGAAAAAGGATGTTCAAATGGATTTTTATTAGTTCATGCGAGGTCTTGCTCTTAGTGGACATTGTTCCTAATGTCTCCAAGAGAGGACCAATCAAAGGATAAAAGATTTGCCACTTAGGGGATGTAGTGTGTCACACCACCACTGAGGGGAATGCAATATGCTTAGATAGGTCACACTGTTGAAGGACATTACTCCCAATGTCATGACAAAGTGGAAAATGCATCGTATGAAGAAAGAAAATCACATCAAGGAACATGGAAAAGCAAATTCAAATGAAATTATGCTGAAATAATGCTAATGTATGCCCCCACTTTAAAGAAATTGCTAACACCATACTGTGAGCAATTACTTTAAAGTAGACAAACATGGAAAATAAAATATAAAAGAGGGTTCCCTCTAGAAACACATAAAGGATCTATGGATTTGGGGTCAGTATCTATCTTCGTTGCAAAGATATTAGAGAGCTCAGAAGTGTCATCATTCCCGAAATACACACAAAACTGGAAGAATGACACAAAGAGAGTGAAAAGAAATAAAATCCTTTTGGATCAACATGGAAGAGACATGGGGTGTCTTGATGCCTTGTGTCATCCCCAAAAGGAAGACGAAAAAAAAGTGAAAAGAAAAAGAGAAAAATATTTTGGGTCAACATGGAAGAGACATAGGGTGTCTCAAGAAGTATTTATAACTTCCTTTCAATTTCAGGTGGTGGATAAGGGCGTTGTAATTTTTGTAATTTGTAAGGTCTTTTGTGTTTTCTAGCAACATCCTCGTCATTTTTGGGAGTTAGGATATTTGCATCTAAGACCACCATACCATCACTACAAAGCTTTAAGTGTTCTTTAGGTATTTTTGTGTTGTGAGGGAGATCTTGATATCCTAACCCTTTTGTGTTTTCAGAAGTTCGAACTTTCTCTAAGAGTTGATGAATTTCATGTTCACTTGTTGTATCACATCCTTGTTTACTCAAGATTGTGAATCCTTTTCCATATGTTTCTTCAAGGTTGATTGGAGTGTTTGTTAGTTTGTTATCATAAGATGGTTGAATGTTTTCTTGTCTAGAGGAACTAGATTCACCTATTGTATGGAACTTAGGTTCAACATTTGCTTTAGTTTCAGGATGTAAGTAACCGAACATGTCAAGAGGTGGTATTGTAGGGGCATTTGGTTGGTTCATGGATGGATAAAAGGATTCAATACTTAGCTTCAAGGTTATCAAGACAATTGTTTAGGAACTTATTCATGTTGTCATCATCTTCTCCAATGGTGTCAACATCACGAGGAGGACATGCATTAAGAGTTGAGAGAGCATGAGTGAGTTCGATGTCATTAGGATCATTACCAAAGGAAAATTTTGAAAAATATAGTAAGGATTTCAGGGACATCCACAACTTTCTGAAGCACATATCCATGATGCGGAATTAATCAAATGCACTTGAATAATGAAAGAAATTGAAATAACAACAATTCTAGAAACTAAAACAACAAACTGAAAGTAGCCCATAGAAACATAGAACAACAATTTCAAACCCTGAAAACTAAAGAGTCAAATTCAATAGGGACTAAGATGCTAGTAAGGGCATTTTAGTCCTCCCGACGAGATCTAGCAGTTTCAGAGACTGAAATAGGAAACAAACAGTAGGGAGATTATTTTGAGTAGAAAAAGATGAGAGGGACTAAGATGCCAGTAAGGGAATTTTAGTCCCAACAGAGCTTTTTCTAAGAGAAACAACAAATTTTGGCTTGAAATTTTTTTTCTCAGGTTGCCTACATAGGGACCTGATGTTTGGAAACAAAAAATGATGCAAACAGATGCAAAGAAAAGCAATGGCTAACAAGTGTAGACATGGAAAATGTACAATTTCATTTTGGCACACTTGATCCCAATCACTAACATCATTTCCTCTGGAATCACACTCTCAGCATTTCATCGTAATTATATTTCTTAATCTAATGAATCATTATTCATCTGATTGGGTCTGTCACCTCCTTTGATTAAATTACTCAATTTAATTTAATCAACCTTACATTTCTGTTTAATTAAATAAATCATTTTATTTAATTAAATTTCTCTAAAGTCTTCTTATTAAATAAAATAAATTAAACCTTATTTGATTTAATCTAATATATTCCTCCTTAGTTAAATAAATCAAATCATTTATTTAATTAATCCCTTCCTCTCAATTTGATTTAAATCAATTCATAAATTTAAGTCTAAATTGTCACATCATCTAATTATTCATTAATATTAATGAAAACTATGATTAAGTTAATCCCTTTCATTAAAATCCTCTAGAGAATGCAAGTTGCACAATAAATCAATTACTTTGACTTATTTAATTCTCTATTTTCCCTCACATGGCATCAAAAGGGAATATTCCCTCATTTGAATTCAAAAAAGGCCAGGTGGACTTGGTCCTTCCAACAAGGAATTTAAGACCTCTTACATGTCCTTGGCCTTGAGCCAAGTGACATTAACTCCATTTCCCTTCCCTCTTCAACAAGTCATCTCACAATTTCAAATTCAAATTTATGCATTTATTGGCACTTTGGCCAAAATGTGCACAACCACTAACCATTCACATCATGACATGTGGCATTCAACCATTGGATTGAAAGATAGTCCCGCATTGCTCAAAAATCACTTTCTCTTCCAAATTGAAAGTTATAAATTGGAGGCTTCTCTCCTCATTTCTCATCCACAATCTTCATGCAAAGTTACTCTCTTCACATTCATAGCTAATTTTTCCCATCTCACTCAATCATTCACCATTTTCATAAATTGTAAAAAGGTTATGCTCAAATCTCTTTGAAGACTTGACCATTGCTCAATCAATCTACATTGCAACTTAGGAATTGGGAAAGGGCCAATTGCAATACTCCATTGACACCAATTCCCTCATGGGATCACTAACCTATTGGCTTAATTAGGATTTAGTTTAATTTCTTGCTTTGTGTTCTTCATTTTCCTAATTTTAGTTTAAATAGATGGATTTCATGGGGAATATCTCATACTTGTTTGCATGCATTTGATCTAACAAACTAATGTGTTTTTTTGCTCTTATGCATTTGCAGGTTTAGGGGTTCACATTTTGGTGCTAGAAGGAGGGAAGCAAAAGAAATTAATCACGTTTTAAAAAAAAAATCTGCTTTTTTCTTAACATTTTCTCGCAGGTCATAGCATACAGCCGCACGATGACATATCGAGCCACTTTCATAGGTACAGCGCAATGCTTTGCCGCCTTCAGGGAAGCGGCACAATATTGACCTACGCATGGTTTCTTAACCTCGCCGCTTTTTTGCCTGCCTGTCAATTTTTTTAAAATTTCCTAACTCCACTGCATTCTTCTCTGTGACGCTATACTACACCACCTCCAGCACCAGGGCTCTGTATCACACCGCGTTTCACCCAAACTTCGTCGATCTTGATTTCCCGCCTGAAAAATTTGAAATTTGAAATAGGGCCGCTTCAAAACTCCGTCGCTTACCCATATCGCGCCACTTTTTCACTCCCTGTTTCTGTAGAGTGCCACCCACAGTCAACCATGCGGCTCTATATAGCGCCACTTTTACAAACTGCGCCGCGACAAACCAGGAAGATTTAAAATTGACATGTGCGATTTAAGTTTTGAATTTTTTAATTCCTAACCTTGTTTGTTGTCTTTTTCTCTCTGGTTTTCTGTAATTTTGTAGGTTGGAAGCTCATCATGACCTCATACTCATCATGCAAAAAAAAAAAGTGTTTTTAAACACTAAAGTGTTCTTCAACACTTTTGATGGATTTTAAAATTCTGCTTGTTAAGAGAAATTTGTTAATATCTTTGGCCTTAGAAACACTAGATTTATTTTGGGTTTAAAAAGAACAAAAGCAAATTCCATTTTTCAAGCAAAGTAGGAGATTCGTTATGACACCATGCTCACTTTGTACAAAGTGTTCTTAAACACTAAAGTGTTCTTCAACACTCTTTAAGGATTTTTTGATTCTTGTTTAAAAGGAATTTGTTAATTTCATTTGCCTTAGGAACACTAAACTTCTTTCGGGTTCTAAAATAAACAATCAAATTTCTTTTCAAAGTTGCCAAAGGGCTAAAAAGAACCTTAGACAAACATACTAGATTTTGTTTAAAGGATAACAATTGAACAAGGCAATCTCACATTTCCTTTGGTGCTTAAAAAGAATTCATTATTGCTTTGAGGAATTTAAAAATGAACATGTGTTCTTTATGTCTTGCAATCCTTTTTGCAAAGTAGTGTCATTTGAAAAAGGCATATGTGCTTCTCTCGCACCTCACGGTGATCTTGAGAATCAAAAGTCTTTTCGGTGACACTAAGTTGCATAAAAGATTGCCTCCACATTTCAATTTGGGTACTTAACAATTGAACAAAACATGCGAGTGTGAGTAAACTTATTGCGAGTGTTCTCCCTTTGTTTCTAAATGAGGGTTGATTGAACTACGAATATGTTTACTCACTTTTGTTTATCTTAGTAGGCCTGCCTTGTGGGAAAAAGTAATCACCCAAGGGAACGACCCAATTGGGAACACGCTAAAGCCAAGCAACTTCCAACCGGTATATAAGTGTGGATTCTTGAGGAAAGTTCAAGAATCACGAGGATTATTCTGACGAGATGGATAGAAATGGACTCTTGCCAATGTTGGATAATCCCCCATGAACGGAATGCCCGAATTAGACTCCTTTGTTTAGAAAAAGGCCAAAACCTTATCTATTTTGTTGGTGCAAAAGGTCATGTTCTTTGAAGCCGCCCCACATTATACATGCGGTTTTGTTGTAGAAATGGAAAGTATGCCATGAGAGATTTATGGGTACTAATGCTTGGCTGACCCGAGAAGTGTGTGCCACGGAGGGGAGCTAGTGTGGTCAAGCATTTAGCCATTCACACATAATATGCACAGCTGGATTCGTCCAAGTGGGAACCCAACATAATAGTGCCTCATCATCCTAGGATTATAAAAAGTGCTTGGAAGTGGAAAACATATTGCTTGGTTCTTGAAAACATTTGCAAAATGAACATTCACAAAGAAATTTGAATTTCAAACCCCTTTTAGGAAACAAATACCTTTGACGAATTTAGGCACTCTTGCTTTCCCTAGGGATCATATCCCTAGAGGTTTCTAAGTGCTTGGATTCTATCGTCATTTATTTTCAATAAGGTTAAACATAGGTAACTTTTGCCCTATTTTCCTTGATTTCCACACAATGGACCTTGTGGGATGAGAAAGAAAGTGGGACATTAGATATATAGTTTGAAACATAAGCAAGCAAGTGTCTTTGGTAAAAGTAATTCATTTAAGCCAAGATAAAAAGACAAATTGGACCTCATATGTGTTGTTCCCAATGATTTCTTGAAAGATCAAAATTCCAAAACCAAGGTTCAAGAAGAGAAGTCTAAAATCCCATGAACAACACCTTGAAATGCTCTTGGAAGTTAGAGAGAGACTAGTATACAACTTCTACAAAAAGGCTTCAAGGAATAATCTGACTTTGTATGCATTCTACTATCAACAAAATTCCGAAATTTTTGAAAGGTTTGCTTTCCTCACATAGGAAGTCTAGCGTGTTCTTCAAAACTGAGGTTTTGGAAAGAGAGTTGTATCTAGGTTCAAGTCTAGGATGAAAGTCGTCATCCTCATCCATCTCTCCATCAAACCAAATCTCATTTCATCAACAAACTTCTTGAGAACTCTAGAAAAATCACTCATGCTAAACTTAAAGGGCTAAAACCAACATCACCCTATCTTGGCTTAACACACCTAGGAAAAACAGTCAAATTTTTGGATGAATTTACCTCTAGGATAACACAACTTCCTGAGATCTACTAGTTCACAAACACATTGGCTTAACACACTTAGCCAATTCATCCACTTGTGCAAGTTCCCCTAGGATAATACACCTTCCTAGGGACTACAACTTCACTACAATCTTGTTTGACTTAATACACGTAGTCAAACCATCACAATCAATCTAAGTCCTAAACAAGTTTAGCATAACCCTTCAAAAGTTCTCCAAAAGGTTTCACTCACTCGCTTCATCCATTATCCCATCATCATTACCACCCTCTTTGATCTTCGGCTTCCCTAGTTCTTCTCTTTTGGAGCCTCAAAGGTTAGGATCAAACGATTCCTATTTTTTATGGTTCAAACAAGATCGCAATACAAGAAGAACATGGAAAATATCAGTGAAATATCAACTTTCGTTGACATGAGTCAAGTAACCTCTAAAATAAACCTTGCAGGATCAAGCAATCCCCCAAGTAACTATTATTTTCCATCACAAAATCCTCAAGAGGAGAGTTATGAAGAGGACATCGCAAACGAAGACATGGGGATGACACAATCTGAAATGATAAAAATGGTTCAAAACCCAAAGAACCACAAAATTGTTAGTGCCATGTTCAAATACTTAAACACGTTAGCGAAAGGAGGGGTCTAGTTCCCTTCCGACCTTGATGCAAGCACTAGTGTGGACATGCCTCTTACAAATGCATTCCCAATTTCAAATGTCCATCAAGAAATACCTCACATCATGTCAGCCATCACACCAACCTCACCAATCAGGAACGAAGGAAGTGCTATGTTTTGAGGGTTACAACAGCATCGCCTTATGACCAACAAAGAGGTGGCTATCACTACCTCATCGGATATTTTTGTCCCAGTAAACCCATTACACCCATACGTTCCACTCACATTCCATAATCTTGCTGGTTCATCTTCATTTCATGCCTCACGAGCCTGTCAACCAAACACGCAAACTTCTCTATCACAAGGAGAAGGTGGTTTGTTTGGAACAACCGATGTTGCTAATCCCTTTTCTTTCCAAGGCAACATACCATATCTTCCACCATTTCCATTTGCAACCACATCACCACTCGGATTAGGGTTTCCTCCCCTAAACATTGATATTTTCTCAGAACAGGGCAATGTGAACATCACATTGAATTCCCTCTTCTTGCCTGCAACATCGCAGCAAAAGGTGGCAACCATTTAAGCCACTATGACAAATGCATCAACCGGTCCTCAAATATCCCAAAGCATACCTTCTCAAGGATTGAGCATCTCCACCACCCCTCCAACAACCCAAATCCTGACCACCACCATAACCCTCTCATCGGCCATAATGGTTGGAATCATTCCCATTCCACCACCAATCCCACCAAAAGCCAACATGGAAAATTCATTCACCACCCTAATCCAAACCCTTCAAAAGGCCAACCAACAAAGAGTACTCAAGCAAAAGCAGCAAGCTCAAGCTCAAGCTCAAGCCCAAGCTCAAACACAAGTACAAGCCCAACAATAGGCGCAAACACAATACCAAGTGCAATTGCAAGCAATCCATCTACAAGCCTACCAACAAGCCCTGCAAGACTTTCAGGCACAATAGCATGCTAAAAAACAAGCTTTTTTGACACAAAAAAAGCTCGACCAACAACAAGCTTTGTTGGTGCAACAACAGCTAGACAAACAACAAGATTTGCTAGCACAACATCAGCTTGACCAATAGTAGGCTTCATGGGAACAACAACAGATGGACCAACAATAAGCGTTGTTGGAACAACAGCAACAAGATCAACAACAAGCATTGTTGACACAAATTCAAGCATACCAATAAGCTTTGAATGCACAATAGAGCTTGTAGCAAATGCCCACTAGTAGTCTTCCCACACCTCAAACACCTCACAACTCATTCATTCCACCTCCCGACCCAAGAAAAGATGTCGCAACACAAATCAAACTGCTCTCGCAACAAGTGTTGGAATTACAAGCAAGGAAAACAACAAGGACTCCAAGTAACTTGTGCCCTTATCCTTTCGACAGAAGTCGCACCATGACACCATTCCCAAAGGGATTCGAGATCCCCAAATTTGACAAGTATAATGGAACAGGTAACCTTGAAAACCACATCAGGGAATTTCAGGTGCATTGCATGGAGGTCGCATACGATGACACGTATCTAATGCGACTCTTCCCCCATAGTCTGACTGGTCCAGCCATGGAATTGTTTTCTCGCCTACCCACGGGCATTAAAATATTTGAGGAAATCATGGAAGCTTTCCTTAAAAATTGTGCTTTCAATATGGGCGCCGATGTTAGTTTGGAAGAACTATCTGCACTCAAACAGAGAAAAGGAGAGCTATTTGCATCCTTCTTGCAAAGATGGCAATCCAAGGCCAATCAGAGCAAGTGGACCATGTCAGAAGAACAACAAGTTTGCACCATCATATCCAATCGAGATGAAAACTTGGCGTTCTACTTGAAAATGCAATGCATCACATCCTATGATCAACTGATCCCAAAGGCGCTCAACATCGAAAGAGCCCTTACTGCGCGAGGAGGCACATCAACATTCACTCCACCATAGGATAATCACTCGTCTAATAACTATAATGATAAACCTTGAACATGGTTGAGGAACAAAAATGTCACAAACGACAGCGTGGTCAATGCTAAAGTGGTCATTAGTGCCCCTAAGTAGAACATCCAAACCCATCATCAACCACAAAATCATAATCACAACAATGTGCAGACTAATGTGGTAGTAGCACAACAACAACCAACACCTACCAATCAAGTCAATAACTTGGGTAATCAAGGAGGACCACCTCCCCGAGGAAAATATCCCCCCAAGTGGAATTTCACAGCTCTTGGGGAATCAATCAAATCCATCATGAAGAAATTGGTCAAGGAAAACCTAATCAAAATCTCTAACTCCGAGCAATACGCGGAACCCATGACCAAACTGCCATCATATAAAGAGAATCTCCTTTGTGACTTTCACAAGGTCAAAGGACATACCACCACCAATTGCATGAGGCTTAAAAACATCATCCAATACCTCATCGAGGATAAGATCATCAATATCGAACAACCAGCCGAAAACCAAGACCTGAAAAATATACACGAATCTGATGCCGAACCACAACCAAGGGAACAATCAAGGAAATAATTAGGGGAACAATAAGAGCAAACAAAAATATGCTAGTTCTAATCTAGTGTATGAGGAGATAGTCCGATGTGTTGATGAAATGATCACCGCCATAAATGTCAAAGGAGCCAACAACGACTGTGGAGTCACCACACATGGCAGAAAGGTTACCATCACTGGGGCACCAACTAAGACCCCCATTTCTAATACAAAAGCCATCCCCTATGACTACAACGTCATTGACCAGCTGAAGAGAACCCCTGCCGAAATCTCCATCATGGAATTATTGAAAATTTCCACCACCCATAGGAAGATCCTTGATGAAACATTAGCTACATCCACCATCTCCACCACCCTTGACACAAAGCAGTTCTAGGCTATGGTGGGTAACATCACTACCCCAAATCTCATTACATTCTCTAACCAAGATTTCCCCCGTAGCCATCTTATAACCATGCACTCCACCTTCAAGTGATCATCCATAAAAAGAAATTCAAATGAGTCTTGGTGGATGGAGGTGCAGACCTTAACATCTATTCTCTAAAGCTCATAAAGAAATTGGGATTCATTGAGGATTCCATTAATAAAAACAAAAGAATCACAATAAGGGCGTATGATGACCAAGAAAGAGTGTCTCAGGGGACTATCAAAATCCCCATCCAAGTGGGACCGACAACTATGGAGACCACCTGTCAGGTCCTTGACCTAGACCTACCATATAATATCCTCCTTGGATGCCCCTAGATCCATGGAATGAAGGCAGTGGCCCTGATGTATCACCAATGTATCAAGTTCTCACATCAGAATGAGGAGGTCACTATATACAGGGATCCCGAACCTTTTGCCTACTGTAAAAACTTGGAATCCAAGTTTTATAAAATCCCGCAAGTACCAAAAAATGATGAAGGACCATCTACTTCATACATCAACCTAGCCAACCTCGCTTCCACTTCTGTGATAGAGACACCCGCCATCCCTAACATATCCGTAATCAAAAACATGATCCAAGACAATGGATGCGGAAAATACATAATGAAAAGGAATAAATTTGTTGTAGGAGAGTTACCACAATCTCCTAGGTTGCATGGACAACCCCAGCCAGCTGAAACACCTATCCACACTGTAAGGGAAACCCCTCTGGATTCTGCCGTTGGGGGGATCTCAGTAGAGAAAATGTGGATGAGTGATACATCTCATATACATTATACCAAGATGAGAGGCCCACCCCCCTTATCCATGGATGAAACTAATAGAGGGTTTCAAATGATGTTTGGTATGGGCTATAATAGGAACAAAATCCTTGGAAGAAACAGTGATGCACGGTTGGAGCCCATCACTGTAGAAAGAAGAATGTGGAACCTTGGCCTGGGGTATACTCCTCCGAGTATAACTGTACATGGTAGAGGTACTCCCAGAAGGGTAGTCAGGTCCTCTCCTTAGGTAACAACAACTACTCCTAGACCACATGTTTGCCTAGGTATCCCACTTGATAACTTCACCTTTGACATCACCGATGTTTGTGACAGTAGTGACGATGATGATACCATAGCAAGTCTCCCTAGGCTCTTTGAAGATTCCAACCTATTAATTATTAGTGCCTCCACACCTGAGTCAAACCAAAAAACCCACCGAATCACCTTAGTACACCCGCAACTCATCGATCACAATCAACGAGGACCACCAATTCTAAACTCATTCGAAAATGATGAGGTGCTCTTGGAATTCATGGAACTAAGGGATACAGTTCCATTTGGAGATCATAAGGAAGGCTTCAACATCACATTAGACACCTAGGCATACTATGGGGAGAGGATTGATTCCTTTAGTCGCAAAAGGAAAATATCGAGAATAAGCTCGGGGTTATGGAGTGAAAACCACACTGTGGCGCTCTCTAACCACAAAATAGTAAAAATAAAGGACACATCCAATGGTGAAAAACTCTCTGAGGCACTAGAGGATGAAGGATTCAATCTCCCCTCTATTGCTTTACATCAAGAAAATTTGGAAGTCCTGGTAGAGCAATGCAACCTTGTCAACTTGGGAACAAAAATAGAACCGCAAATCACTTTCTATGCCAAGTCGCTCTTAATAGAGGAACAAGAACTATTAGCAACATTCCTGAAAGAAAGAAAGGTAAACTTTGCATGGACCTATGTTGACATGCTAGGCCTAGATCTTGAGGTGGTGGTTCATCATTTGGCTATTTACCCTGGAGCGAAACCAGTCAGACAAAAGTTAAGGAAAATGCACTCGCAAATAGCCTTGCTCATTAAGATTAAGTTACAAAAGCTCTTGGATTTTGGCTTCATATGCCCAATTGACTATCCAGAGTGGGTATCTAACCTTGTGCTAGTCTCAAAACTGAATGGGGACATCCACATATGCACAAACTTTAGAGATCTAAACAAAGCATGTCCTAAGGATGATTTTCCACTACCCAACATTGACATGATAGTGGACATGACGGTTGAACATGAGATGCTATCCCTAATGGACAGCTTCTCGGGATACAATCAGATAATGATAGCAAAAGAGGACCAGCATAAGACAACCTTTACATGTCCTTGGGGCACCTACTGCTGGAATGTGATGCCATTTGGATTAAAGAATGCAAGAGCTATGTATCAAAGAGCCATGACACTGATTTTCCATGGCATGATCCACAAAACTATCAAAGACTATGTGGATGACATATTGGCCAAATCAAAGAAGAGACAGGATCACATAGCAACTCTAAGTGAAATATTTGATAGGCTAGAAAAATACAAGGTCAGACTCAACCCAAAAAAATGTGTCTTTGGGGTACAATCAGGAAAGTTGCTAGGGTACATAGTTTCAATGAGAGGGATAGAAGTGGATCCTGCAAAGGTAAAAGCAATCATTGATATGGAAGCACCAAGAACACTAAAGCAACTCAGAGGATTACAAGGTAGACTCCAGTCCATTAGAAGATTCATAGCATAACTGGCAGATAAGAAGATTTCCTATTCACACCTACTTCACAAGGGAGTAGCCTTCAGGTGGGATGACAAGTGCAAATGATCATTCAAAAAGATCAAGGAATACCTACTTACACCACCTATGTTGATGCCACCAATCGTAGGGAAACCATTGATTTTACACATCTCAGCAACAACAGCCGCCCTTGGTGCCGTTTTAGCCCAACATGATGAAAAGGGAACCGAGCGGGCCATTTACTATATCAGCAGAACAATGGTGGGGCACAAACTCAATTACACATCAATACAAAAAGCTTGCCTAGCAGTGGTGTTTACAACCCAAAAATTCAGACACTACATGCTAGCTCATCAAATTAAGCTAATTTCCAAAATAGACCCCCTCAAATATCTATTGTCAAAAGCAATGCTTACAAGAAGAATGGATAAATGGGTAATGATACTATCTGAACATGATATTGAGTATGTTGAGCAAAAGGCGATCAAAGGACAAGTTATTGCAGACTAGCTAGCAGAAGCTCCCCTCTACACAGACAACCCGCTCGTATCAAAATTTCTAGATGAGTCCCTTTTCAATCTCAGTGCAGCCGACCACTAGAAACTGTACTTTGATGGCTCCCACACGCAACATGGATTAGGAGCCAGTGTGTTCTTCATAACCCCCCAAGGGGACTGTATACCCAAATCATATAAGTTGGCATTCCCCTGTACAAAAACCATTGCAGAATATGAGGCTTTAACCATAGGTCTCAAGATTGCAGTACAGTGGCGAATCATGGCATTAAAGGTCTATGGAGACTCACAACTTATCATTAACCAAGTCAATGGTGAATACCAAACTAAAGATGATAAGCTCACACCATACAAAAAGGTGGTAGAAAGCCTCAAGGAATCATTCATCGACATCACCTTTGAGCAAATACTGAGGGCAAACAACAAAGCAGTTGATGCAATGGCAATGATCGAATCCCTGCTAGATATCCCTTGCAACGTCTCAAAACATGAATTCTTGGTAGAGAAGCTTCTTGTACCCACTTTTGAGGTACTAGAATCAGAGTATGCATGTGAACTCGTTGGTCTTGGTGATCTTTGGTACCATGAAATTTACACCTACCTGAAATTAGGAATCCTCCCAGCTGACATTACCCCAAACCTAAAGCGAACCTTTGTCAAAAGGTCCTTATGATTTGTCATCCTAGGAGAAACCCTCTTCCGTAGAAGTATCGATGGAACCCTGCTACGTTGTTTAAAACCTAAGGAGGCCTTGACTACTTTAACTGAGGTACACAATGGAACTTGTGGTTCACATTCGAGTGGTATGAACTTGGTTAAGAAGTTGCTGAGAACCAGATACTTTTGGCCGACAATGGAAAGAGAGGCACACGACTTTCTCAAAAGGCACATCTACAATGCCAATAGCATGGGGACCTCATTCATGCACCAACTCAAGAATTACATCCTATTGTTACACCTTGGCCCTTTTCTGAATGGGGGCTTGATCTCATAGGTAAAATCTCGCCCACCTCATCCAATGGCCATAAGTTCATTATCACCACCACCGAATATTTCACAAAGTGGGTTGAAGCAATTCCCATGACCTAGATCACAGGAAAATAGATATCCAAGTTCATCCTGAACTACCTCATTTTCTGATATGGTGTTCCCCAATCCATTATCTTTGATAATGGGACACCTTTCAAGAATCAGCATGTCTATGATTTGTGTGAAAAATTCAAAATCCAACACCACTTTTCCACCCCATACTACCCACAAGAAAATGGCCAAGCGAAAGCTACTAATAAAACCATTCTGAAGATCCTTAAGAAAATAATCAATGATTCTGGTCATGACTGGCATCTGCAGTTAAACCCCACCTTATGGGCCTACTGCACCAGCATCCGCACACCAACAAGCGCTACCCCATTTTTCCTGGTCTACGGATTAGAAGCCATACTCCCTATCGAGATCGAGCTTCTGTCATTGAGGATATCGTTGCAAAACCTCACCACAGATGAGGAATACAGGGCTACAAGACTAAATGAGCTGGAATTACTAGATGAACGGTGCATGGATGCCCTAAATCATCTGCAGGTCTACCAGAATCGCCTAAAATAGAGCTACAACAAGAAGATCAGGAAACACACCTTCCAAGTTGGTGACCTTGTGCTAACAAAGAACCAAAAGAATGTGCCCAACTCGGATACAAAAGGAAAGTTTGAGCCTAACTGGTTGGGACCTTTCATCATCACCGCAAGCTACAAATCAGGGGCATATCAGTTATCAACACCAGAAGGTGAACCTCTGCAGGAGCCCATGAATAGTTGTCATCTCAAAAGGTTTTATGCCTAAAAATTTGCAAGGTATAGAAACAAAAAATAAAAAACAATCAGAAAAAGTCCTGAAAAAATCGTTACCTTGATGAAAACCTGGAAAATAGGCATCTTGGCGACAATGAAAAAATCAAAAAATATAAAAATCCAAAAAAAAAAAAAAAAGGATTGAAAACAGTAAAGAAAAAATCGTCCTCTAGTGAAAACCACTTCGGTGGCGCTTTGGACAAGTACCTTGGTGAAAACCTGGCAAAGAGGTGCCAAGCATAAATAAAGCACTCTATATCCACCAGGATCTACATGACTCACTCATCCATTCCATCACATTTCATTAATCATCCATACACCCATCCGCTCACATCCATACCATAGCCTGAGTTGATATCCATATCATATTCCACCATAGTACTACTTGGCATATTCCTAAGGTCAGTTTGTCCTACCTTTATTGAAGTAGTCTATCACACTATGCTGGGGGCATGTTCATGTATCGGCATCAGATTGAATTCGTGTATATTCTTGAAATCTTCTCGAAACGTCAAAAATCTAAAAACACGTTGAAAACATAAAAAAATCTTCAAAAAATTCATCATGGAGTCTTGTCAGTCTTCCACCTTGTTGAACTACGTAGTCTTTGAGCTTGAACATAGGCAAGGTTGATCTTTGATCATCCCCCAAGACAGTTAGGGTCAGTCCCTTAGGCGTCTGTCGCATTGGCAATCCGTTTGCCCATTTCATGCACATCTTAGGTTAGTCCTTTAGGAATTTGTCACATTGGCAATCCGTTTTCCCATCTAGTCTGCATCTTAGGTCAGTTCGTTAAGCAATAAAATGGCAATCTGTTTGCCCATCTATCTTATCATCAAGTCAGTCTATTGTCAGTTGAACTACATGGTCTCTGCGTGTATAACGTAGGTAGGGCTAATCTATGGATCAGCTCCTGAGACCCCTAGGATAGGTCTTTAAGTTAGTCCTTTCATCGTAAATCTCAAATTGACCAAAAATAGCCTCAAAATATCTGAAAAAAACCAAAATGGTGCATCCATTTCATCTCGCTTTCAACCACGATTATCATCACTCATAATAAATTGTCGCTTTCACCTTTTGGTGAGTCATTCAGAAGCAAGTCTAGTAGGTTCCAAAGTGAACACTCTAATCGTCAAAAGTCATGGAAGTCTAAGTCAATAAGCAAGAAAGTTGATCAACTTAGAATATCAATAGCTTATCACCCAAATCAGTCCCATCAAAACCCTAATCACAACATGTCCTAGGATGAAGTTTTCATGTGATGGACATAAGCATCAGGTACCCCACAATAGTTAGTCTTGGCTAGCGGTATGAAAAACATTAGCTTGTTTATTTACTTTATCTTGGTCTTTTAGACTTATCTTATTTTGCACTCATTCCAAGGACCTCTTGATGATGCCTAAACAAAACAGGTTCAGAGAGAAAGGAAGGGGGCAAAGATCATTATCTTTTTTATCTGTTGTGCTTGTTGGTTACTCTTGTAAAATAACTTCGTCATGCGTACTTTTTTTTTGTTTGTAGGGAGGATGTTTTAGGTGTCTTGTTGACCACATAAGAAGGCTTTCCTTCTTATTTTTTGGCCCGAGATGTTTCGAATATCTAAACTACATTCAGAATAAGGTTTCGTTTGTCAAGTGTGAACAAGAGTACTCCTATCTGTTCGACAAGTCAATGTCCATTAGACTAGGTATCATGCCATCCTGGTCCTTCATACCTTGATGCATCGTACCTATGTGTGTTATCAACCATAATGCAATTGACCCTTTAAAAATCCCAACTCCTAGCAATGCAAATCACCATCACCATCCTAACTAATTCATTAATTCTAAAATTTCTTCTATCTTCCTTCCACACTAACATGGTATCATAACAGTAATCAAAACATTGCCAATGCATACATCCTGCATCCACTAGATTATTAGCATCGAAAGCACATTGCATCTTATTATTATCTTAAGTTATGAGGAATAATATAAATTCTTTTATTCGAAGCATCTTAAGAAAGCATTACATCACTAAGCATGCATAATCATTTGCATCCATTACTATTTGCATATCATTACAATATCATTAACATACATTACATTCATAGGATCATCATTAAAAAGCATGAAAAATATACAAAAAGAAATGCATCCATACATCACATTGCATAAGCATAAGAATAGAAACATCTCATAGCATCATAATAAAACTACATATCATACATTTGCACCATACATATCATAAAAGGCAAATCATCTCATATATATATCATAAAAAAAATACATTGTTATGATACAAATCGGATCAAGTGTACATTGAATACATGGTACAATAAGGCCAAAACAGTGCAGCCCATAAATCAAAATGCAAAAATTTCTATGATCAAAAGGGCTAGCCCTGCTAGCTACTGCCCTCCCCCACCTATCTCTCACGATGATCCTCTGCTAGCCGCCTCCTTGTTTGCTGGGAGAAATATGGCACTCTACCTGCTGATGGCACTGCCTGCCAATAGTGCTGCCGATAGTACTCAGTCTCTCTGATGGCATCTCTATACTCCCGAATGTCAACTGATCGACCCAGGGATGTGGAGGTTGTGCTCTCTAACTATCTCCTTCAGCCTATCTCCTGATCCCTCTCAGATTGGGCCTAATCTCTCTCACCTGTAACTGCAGCAACCTGCTATCGGGCCTCATCTCGCTCTGCTGTTAGCACCTGTACCTGGCCCTGTAGCTGCTGAATCAATGCATCACGGGGATTTGGCTGCCCCACTAGCTATCCCATTGGTTGTGCTGTGGGCTAGTGATGTGGTGCCACCTGGGGCTGCCCATCCTATCCTGCTACCTGCTATGCCTGGTCCCTTGGAGGTGACTGCTAAGGAGGTGGTACACCTCCCCAACCTTTGCCTGTTGACCTGCCTCTGGGCATCCGACGTGGAAGCACTGTCTCAGGAACTGTCAATCTCAATGGAGGTCTAAACCATGCCCTGTACGCTGGAGTCACCCCTCCATCTGCTGGCCCCTGATCATATGGCCATGACCAAGCCACTAACTATCTAAATGAGGACACTACCTCCTCTGTTGGAATCGGCTATCTCCTTTGCCGTACGAGCAAAGAGGGCTATATATAGATCATCTGGTATATCCTGCACCTCACCAAATTACCTGGCTACCCTATCAAGAAGGTACCTCTCTATCATAGTGTGCTCTCGGCCCTGCATAAATCTATCCTGGTGAGCAAAGAAGAGTTGTTGAGAATCATCATACCACAACCCTATACCCATCCACGACCTCCATATAAACGCTATCATCTCATCTAAAATCTACCGCTAGTGGGCTATACCATCTGTACCCATGTCTGTGAAGTGAATCTCTGCCCCGCCATACCGCCACACCACAGGGTCATCAATATCTAGAACAACTGGTGTCACAAGTGGGCGAAGTACTGGGATCTGCTCCCATGCCCAAATGTGTAGAAGAGTCAACCCAACCCCAAGAGCTCGACCATCCAAATAGGAAAACTCGTGCAAATCACGGTACAAAGAGGCCAACAGTACTGGTCCCCAGGAAAATTACACTCGGCGAGCGCACATCTACTGCCATGCCAACCCCCAACCTAGACTAAAATATTGGCCACACTGATCAGGAGCTACAAGGCCATAAATAATGGTGGCCACAATTAGGCTATAAGTATGGGCTATGCCCTGATGCCTCTCCAAATCTATCTGACCATTGCAAAGGATGAGCTTGTCAACACCCATAACACCAAAGCAGGCATCCCTACCCTTCTCCAAGTCATAGATCACTCGGGCTCCGTGAATAGGGAGCTGTAGGATACACGAGACACCCTCAAGAGTAATGGTGGTCTTGCCGGTAGGAAGATGAAAGGATGACGTTTCGCTATGCCATCACTCGGCCAAGGCATGCATCATACCCAGATGTGCTCAAATACGAGGACGTACGCAACGTGCCATAAACCAACCATCCCAAGATGCTCCTGAAGGAATACATGCATATCTTGTAATCTCTCAAATACTGGCCACCGATGCTCCCTCAAATGAGTGACCTCATGTCTCTCCTACGCAAGGAAAGAAGCCACGTCAGTTTACCTAAATAAAATATGCTACTCGTAGTGCATTTTGCCTTTGAAACAACAAAAGTGGTGCTGTTCTCAAAAGCGGCGTAGTTTGTAATGTTCCAAATTGTGTTGCACGGTGGACTTTGCACCCTATTTTGACAAACTGGCTCGCACGGCGCTATTCTTGCGAGCGACCGAGTTTGGTGATCGAAAATCCTCAAACCTAAACTCCGCCACGTGGTGCACTTTGCACAAGCGGCCCTATACAAGACCGCGCGGCCCTGAATTTTCATTTTCCGCGGTGCTATATCACGCCGCGCTGCCTAGACCATACCTAAGCCCTAATTAATGCATGAATAATGAGAAAAATAAAAGTCGGATAGGGATACATACCACGGGTCCTGCGGCGACTGGTTGCTAATATACTCGTACCTGCTCCAACACGTGCAAAGGAAGCTATCGTTGTGCCATTGTGACCAAATCTCAGAGCTCAAAGTGTCAAATTTTTCAAGGTTTAAGATTGCAAATGTATTGAAAGTGACCCCTCGAGGTCTATTTAAGCCTAAAAATTAGGGTTTTTTGACCTAATTTGACCTTCCGACTAGGGTTTTGGTCTCCCGATCCCATTTTTCATCCAACCGAGGGCTGTGTTACATCTTTTTCTGGCGTCTTAACCTATTTTTAGGCATTCTAGGGCATTTCTGGCCTATTGAACACCTTGTCATTTTTTTTTGTGAGATCATCCAAAAATCAAAATTTTCGTTCGATCTCTCGAGGGGGCAATATCTAGCATTATCCTTCCATTGGGGCAGGAGTGGGGCATCTAAAAAAATTCAAGAAAATTTTGAATCTTTGATCACTGTAGTTTAATCTTTGAATCAATGCAACAAGTACATTGCTTCAAAGAGGGGCAAAATGTAGACATAGAAAATGTATAATTTCATTTTGGCACGCTTGATCCTGATCACTAACATCATTTCCTCTGGAATCACACTCTCAACATTTCATCGTAATTATATTTCTTAATCTAATGAATCATTATTCATCTGATTGGGTCTATCACCTCCTTTGATTAAATTACTCATTTTAATTTAATCAACCTTCTATTTAATTAAATAAATCATTTTATTTAATTAAATTTCTCTAAAGTCTTCTTATTAAATAAAATAAATTAAACCTTATTTGATTTAATCTAATATATTCCTCCTTAGTTAAATAAATCAAATCATTTATTTAATTAATCCCTTCCTCTCAATTTGATTTAAATCAATTCATAAATTTAAGTCTAAATTGTCACATCATCTAATTATTCATTAAAATTAATCAAAACTATGATTAAGTTAACCCCTATCATTAGAATCCTCTAGAGAATGCAAGTTGCACAATAAATCAATTACTTTGATTTATTTAATTCTCTATTTTCCCTCACATGGCATCAATAGGGAATATTCCCTCATTTGAATTCAAAAATGGCCAAGTGGACTTGGTCCTTCCAACAAGGCATTTAAGACCTCTTACATGTCCTTGGCCTTGAGCCAAGTGACATTAACTCCATTTCCCTTCCCTCTTCAACAAGTCATCTCACAATTTCAAATTCAAATTTATGCATTTATTGGCACTTTGGCCAAAATGTGCACAACCACTAATCATTCACATCATGACATGTGGCATTTAACCATTGGATTGAAAGATAGTCCCGCATTGCTCAAACTCACTTTCGCTTCCAAATTGAAAGTTATAAATTGGAGGCTTCTCTCCTCATTTCTCATCCACAATCTTCATGCAAAGTTACTCTCTTCACATTCAGAGCTAATTTTTCCCATCTCACTCAATCATTCACCATTTTCATAAATTGTAACAAGGTTATGCTCAAATCTCTTTGGAGATTTGACCATTGCTCAATCAATCTACATTGCAACTTAGGAATTGGGAAAGGGCCAATTGAAACACTCCATTGGCACCAATTCTCCCATGGGATCACTAACCTATTGGCTTAATTAGGATTTAGTTTAATTTCTTGTTTTGTGTTCTTCATTTTCCTAATTTTAGTTTAAATAGATGGATTTCATGGGGAATCTCTCATACTTGTTTGCATGCATTTGATCTAACAACCTAATGTGTTTTGTTGCTCTTGTGCATTTGTAGGTTTAGGGGTTCACAACAAGCAATTGAATGCAAGATTTGAAATGCATTTTTCCAATTTTCAATGCAATAATAATGTTTCTAAATGGAATTAAGAGAATGAACAATGCACTTTTTAATTTTTTAATGAAATGTAATGATCCAAGAAAGGAAAATAGTAACCTATATGCACTTTTACTAAGGCAAAGATAAGAAACCCTAAATGAAATTTCATTAATGCAAGATGCAAGAAACCCTAAATATAAAATGAAATGAATGCAATCTAAATAAAGGGCTTTAAAGGAATCCAAAATAGAAAAGGAAGAGTGCTCAAAAAAAGTCGAGTTCACCAAAATGAACCATGGGGAAAAGCAGGAAAGGTGGATTGCCTTCCTACTCTACATAGTTGATTCGAATATGTCCAAAGAACCCTAATAGGATGGACTATCAACCTCTCAAGGTGAGTCAATACACAACTAGGAGGACTTAGGAGGGGGTGTTCTATTAGATTAAGGGGTTCACTACCAAGCAAATGTTTGGAAAAGATAATGTTTGAAAACACACTGTGATATGCAAAACACTTAAAATGAACAAATTGAAGCTTCTTAATATTGAAAATGAACAAATCCAAGTTAGGGTATGTGTAATTGAGAAACTTGGAGATGTCAAAAGGATTCTGGAAATGCAAATAGACAACCAAAATATGCCTTGGAGGACTAAGACGCCTTTACTCATGTCTTAGTCTCGTTGCTATTTTTTGGGGCAGATGCAAAATCTTTGAATAATGAAACAAAATCCTAAAAAATAATTGAAAGATTCCACCTAGAGGTCTAAGATTCCTTTACTCCCATCTTAGTCCTCATCAGAATTTATAATAAGTGTGAATGTGGTCCTAAGCTCCTAGATCTGCAATTGCTTCTCCTGATATCTCAGGTTTTGAAACAACTGATCTGACCTGTAGGTGAGTTTCCGTTAAGATGACAACTTTGACAATGAAACTTTACAACTTTGACAACTTTTCACTCCAAGTGATCTTCAAGTCTTCAACCTAGATTTGCAAACACAAATGAACAAGATGGAAAAAAATGTTGATTGTTAGTAAATGGGGGTTTGCCTTGGTCAAACCCCTTGTTGGTAATTAAAGCTTGAAATGAAATAGAAATTATGAAGGAAATGGTGAATGAACAAAATGCAATGCTACAACTCACCAAAACCTTGCAAAGGCTGCAAAATTGTGTGCAATGGATGTAATGGACATGCATCTTGAAATTATTGATAGATATGGACTTGAAATGCTTGCTTAAATCAAAACCCTACATCACAAATGTTAGCATAAAAACACACATGATGAAAGAAAAATATTTGACATGATGCTTGAAACTTGATGATGACTCTAATTGCTTGATGAATTTATCTTGAATGAACTTGATCTCATAAATTTTCCTTGGGAATTCTTAGATATCTTGTTAGGAGAAAATGAGAAAAGGAACCATGTATTTATACTTGTCTATGCTTAATATCCCAAAATCATATCACACCAAGCTGACATACTAATTCAAAGAATAAAGGATGTTAAATCCCACCATGATTTGAAATTAAATCCTAAAAAATGACTCAAGGAGGAATAAGATGCCCTAAATGGCATCTTAGTCCCAAGTGATGAAACTTGGGGCACAAACACCAAAAAGGGGTCCCAAAATAGATACCTCAAAATTGGGGTCCCAGGACCTCGGAGGAAGAAAGATGCTCTTAGTGGTATCTTAGTCCCAAATAGAAATTAGGGACATGCCAATCAAAGTCATTAGGGGATCATATATGCTTTGGAGAATGTCGGGATTAACCAAAAAAAATTGTCATTCATAGGGCTTGTGGACATAAAATAGGACCAATTAAGCCATAAAGAAGGATAAATAAAGCAAGGAGGGCCCAAAGAAGTGTGAAAATTCAAGGGTATTCATTTTACTACACTACACTTGCTATTTTCCTTTCAAAAAATTCCTCAGCTAATTTGCATCAGGTTTTATTTTGATCGTTAGAATATTTTTACCATTTCTCTCTTCATTGTTTCCCATAAGAATCGATGCTAATAGACAATAATTTCCACCTCTACAACCATCATCTCTCCATATCATGTATCACTTGATAATCCTCTACAAGTACAACATTACACATTTAATCAATGCATCAAAACTAAATAATTACTAAGACTTGCATTAATCCACCCAATCTTTTCACAAATCCTCTTATAATTACAACAATATTTTCTTAACTTCATTTTTTCAAGTTTATAAGCCTCATATGGAAATTTGATACTTAAAACCCTTATAGGAAAATATCAGAGCCTACATTTGGTGAGAGATTTCTATGGAACCGTAATAACCCACTTGTCGGGCGATACTCTACTTGACGCCAATTCGTGACACATTTGTAATTGATCAAGTAGTCACCTTGACCCATCTACTTCATGCATTTAATGCCAATAGGGAATTTTGAAATTTAAGGTCCCCATGTTCCCAGAGGAAACTTGAGGTGTGTTTTGTGACCACACAACAAATAGAAACCAACAAAAAAAAATTAAAATAAAAGGAATCAACTACATACTAAACCAAAACTTATAATTATTTTCACAAGGTAACTCATCGAGTTCATTCCATTTTTTAGTATGAGAACTATAAAAATCCTTAAATAATATGAGTGTGTTCTTTGATCACTTTCCCTTATTTGAAAATTAATAGAGGAAGTTGGGACACCTATATCAAGCTACATAGTTTATTTTATCCCTTTAGGCCAACCTTGGATATTTCCTTGCTGACAATCAAATGTCCATAGCCCCAACAAGGTTATTTATATGATTCCCTCCAAACAGAGATCTACTGTAGTCAAGCATCCATAGCCTTGGTAGACATATTGTTGCAAGTATGGGTGTGCTTGGTCGTGTTGTCATTGATGTCAACATAGTTTAGGTTGATTGAAGATGGTACTTTTATAGTTGAGATACTGTCGAAGTGCTTAGAGTATGTGGAGCTATATTTATGAAGTTGTAGTTGTGTTTTTGCAAGTACTTTTGAGAAAATTTGAGAAATAATGAAGGTATTGTTGAAGTGTGTGTTTTGAGTGTGTTTCGGTATTACTCTTTGTATTTCTTATGTGTTGATCCTATGCCTGTGCAGATTTGTAGTTATGTTCATGAGCTTCAATGGATAATATATCCCAAGTTTTAGCTTCTAGTTTGATGGAGAGTGAAAGATATGTTCACCGGTATGTGAACTGGTTTGGCAAAACTATTTTTTTGTGGACTGGTAGAAATGTCTTGGCTCTACAGTCTTGTGGTTTTTGGTTTTAGATCTTGTGGATCTGGGAAATGATTCTTCTTGATTGTTTATGTGTTCTAACAAACGTGCTTGTGATTTTTTGCTCTGGAAGACCTGCTTTGGAGCTCCTATGTGTTGTTGGTTGGTCTAGTTGGACTGTTGAAGAGTTTTCTATGAATGATTTTTTTTGTAGTTTTTGTGGATGTACCTAAGGTATTCTCAAAGATGGTAAAATGTCTGGTGAAGTGTATTGAGTGATCCAAATGTGATCATCTTGCTAGAGATGCACGTACTTGAAAGATCATTGATGTTTTCATTAGGTTTGGCTGACTTGGTGTCTACATGTTACATTAAGTTTTTGCATCAAATTGAGGAAGCATGTGATTGATCCAAGATGTTTTTTTGGTCCTAAATTAAATATGTAATTGGACCTCTATCATTATTATCCACCATGGGAATGTTGAGTAGCCAACCTAATTTGAATTTGCAAATTGAAATTGTATAGCCGAACTTGGAGAATGTTTCTAAGGTTGAAGATGGTATAAAAGAAAATCAAGTTGTTGCAAATTCAATATCCATCCATCCACAAATTGAGCAAACAATTGAAGTGTGTGAATAGGTATGAAAAGTAGAGTGTGTAAGAGTGAATCAAGGTAGTAGTACATTAATGCGTTAGATTCTTGAAAGTAGTGAGTTGATGGTGTCTACAATATTTTGACCAAGTTGCGAATGTGTGGAACCTTTGTGGTGGATCTTCATTTATCCTTCTTTTTATGTAGGTAGTGATCCTCCTTCTAGACAGTGAGTCCTTTGTTGGTAGTGAGCCTTTGTATCTAGGTAGTGAGCCCTCTAATAGTGAGCCTTTGCATTTTGTATTGCATTACTACTATATTTTGAGCTAATCCTCATTGTGGTTTTTCCCTCATTAGTTTTTCCACGTAAATCTAGTGTCTCTAGTGTTTGCTTTCTATTATTTGTAGTTCATGGTTACACTTAATAATAGACTAGATTAAAAGTGGAATTGATTAAGGTTAGAGGTAAAGTGATTTGATACAAATAATTGACCACCCCCCTCTCAGTTGTCTTGTGCATCTCAACAATTGGTATTAGAGCTCTGGTTCCTTGGTGAAAAGGTTAATCGCTTGAGGTAGATTAGATTTCACACAAGTTGCAGATCCTTATCTTCGATGGAGCTGATTACAGTGACTGGAAAGAACAGATGAGAGCTTATTTGGTTTCACTTGGTTTCAAGACCTAGAAAGTTGTGAAGACAAAGTATGTGGTACCAACCATTGGTCCTTTCTTTGCTGATAAGATTGTAGCTTATGAGGAGAATGAAAATTCAAGGTATGCTATCTTCAATGCTCTATCTAAAATTGAAAGGACAAAAGTTATTTCTCTAGGCACTGCTCATGAAGTATGGGAAAAAATGATAGAAATTTATGAAGGAAATGATAAAGTAAATTTGTTAAGGAAACTAACTACTAAGTGAAAATTTGAAAACAGGAGAATGGAAGAAGGAGAAGATATTGCAAGCTACTATTAGAGATTTGAACTTATAGAAACTTAAATTAAGAATCAAGGTGGCATGATGTCAGATGAAGATATAATTGAGAAGATATTAATGAACCTACCATAGAATTATAGTTATAAAGTCTCTGCTATTGAATAATAATATGATCCAAAGAAGCTTACTAAGGAGCACCTATTTGGTGTCTTGACTACATTTGAGATGAGAAAATTTGCAAGAGATAAGGAGAAGACTGAAAGAACCTTTAAGGAAATAAGGATAGGAGATGACACAGATGATGATGATTCTGAAGAGTTGGAAGCAAACTTCACAAGGAGATTGAAGAAAGGTACTAGTAAATACAAAGGTAAGTTTCCCTTTAAGTGTTTCAGTTGTGGAAATATTGGTCACTATGCATCAAGATTTCCTAATAGAGCTACACACAAGAAGAACAAGGATAATAACAATAATCACAAAGACAAGAAGGATAGGAAGTTCAAGAAATTATACTATGTCAAAGAAGATGCAAAAATTTTTGATGATGAATCTGACTTTGAGGAAGATAAAGATGAATGTTTATTTCTAGCCCTAGAAAATAAAGTTGTATTTGCTAACCATAGAAGATGTACAATGTGTGAGATTAGAAAAGGATCTGAAACTGTGGTAGTAGTTGGAAGAAGAACTCATTGAAATATCTATCAGCTTAAGGGTGGTGACGTTCAGTGTTTTGTTTCTCAAATTATTGAAAGTTAGCTTTGGCATCAGAGGATGGGACATGTGAGCTTCGACCATCTAATTAGGATCATTTCTAGGGAAGTTGTCATAGATCTACCTAGAATCATAAAGCCTTCAAATTCAATTTGCAGAAGTTGTCAGTTGGGGAAACAAACAAGAAGAAGTTTCAAAGGAAAGGAACAATCATCTACTGGAATGCTGAAATTAATTCATATAGACCTCTGTGGTCCTACAAGAATAGGAAGCCTTAATGGTGACAAGTACTTTATTCTCTTGATTAGTTATTACTCTAGGATGACATGGGTTACTTTTCTTAGAGAGAAAGCTCGATTTCTTGATAGATTCAAGGTATTCAAGGAAAGAGTAGAGAATGATGAAAACCTAAAAAACAAATGCTTAAGGTCTAATAGAGGTGGAGAATTTACTTCTGGTGAATTTAATGCATTATGTGAAGAATATGGCATAAAGAGACATTATTCTACTCTAGAACCCCTCAACAGAATGGAGTTGTGGAAAGGGTAAGTGCACCAATATGTGACACAATTTAGGTGCCAAATTGAAAAACGATCAAAAAAACCCCGAAATAAGGCCTTTTGCACATGCCAAATGACTAAAAATCCATTTGGTGCACACCAAATGTCTTTCTAGACATAAAATGCAAAATTCGGGTTTGGAACCCTCATTTTGACTTCAACCCATGGCTTGAGAAGGAAGATTTTAGGTCTGCAACTCGCGCTCGCCAAATCTCCTCCATTCTTTGCATCCTTAGCTTGCCATTTTCCATGAGGATGCCACCAATGCATCAAAGAGGTTGAAGATTGCAAAGAGGTGTGTATTTTTATTCTATTTATTTCGAATTTGATTTGGAATACAACTTTAAATATATTTTCATAATAAAACTTTGTTCTAATTCTCAGGGAATGAATCTCCTCCTCAAAACATTGAGAATTCACAATCACCCCCTCATGAAGAGCCTCCTATACAAGAACAACTCAAAACCCCTCCATCAATTCATAGGAATCCTCAAGGAACACAAGAAAATATTCAAAATCAAATTGAAAACAATAAAATAGACATTCAATAATTAATTGCAAGATTAATCGAGCATGCCAAAACCCACCCTTATAGGAGAGGGATTGTTGAATCATTGAAGTCAATTTTCACTCATGTAGGAGAAATGAGCGAGCAAATGAATTTTTGGTTAACTAAGAGAGATGAGATGAGGCAATTTTACGCTAATGGTTTGTCATATGCAGATGCCAAAAAACTAAAAATTAGCAAAGCTAAGTTGTGTGCCCTATTTAAAGACCCATAAACCAATGAACCTTTGTCCCATGCATGCAGGAGGCTCCCCATCCATTGTTGCCACCATGATTTAATTAGAAACAAATTTTGGGAGTGGTGGTGGATGGTATTTGACCAACCTCTATGCAATAACCATGAGGTGCCACAATACTTTTTGAGGAAACTCTATTGCAATTTTGTCCTCAATAAAATGTCAAACTATTTTGACATTTTAGAATTTCAGGGTAGAGGTGGGGGCTCCACACATGATAGACCTGCTACACAACGTAATCCACAATTGGCACCGAGAGCCTTGGGAAAACCCATGGTGGAGCATTTCATTGTTCCTTTCATTGTTAAGGTCAGTGTAGAGGTGGACATGATGAAGTCGATTGGCTCACTCACCCATACCATTTTATAGTGTGCGAGTCCTCTAGTAGAGCATGGTGTGGAGGAGACGTGTAGGCCTCAAGCTCCACCCCACCATTGTGGTGCTTGTGGTGTTGTTTGTAAGTATGATTATCAGGGTGGTCGTGATGCAGCTACACAACCTACATTAGTTACAGAGGCAATGAATTTCATAGATGATATTCTGAATGATACATTCGGCATTGACACTCAAGTAAAATTTAGCAAGTTATTTTAATGTTGTTTATTAAAATATATTTTGAAATTTAAGAATAACTAAATTAGTAGAATTTTGATATGATGAAATTTCAGGGTCCCACTGTTCATGAGGGATTCTCTATTCCTATAGACCCTTATACATTCTCAACGATGAGTCCACAAGTATGCAACTAGTATTAAAGATATTATTATTGCATTTGAATAGTTGAATGTTATATTTGAATGTTTGTCTCATAACATGCTTCAGATTTCAAATAGTTTCCTGGTGCACCTTCTTCCTCCACACCTCGT
This sequence comes from Sequoiadendron giganteum, assembly GCA_007115665.2. NCBI lineage: Eukaryota > Viridiplantae > Streptophyta > Pinopsida > Cupressales > Cupressaceae > Sequoiadendron > Sequoiadendron giganteum. The sequence goes on from CM021105.1 coordinate 507,320,555, forward strand.
GATTCATATCCTCAAACAACGTACACTTAGGTAGCCTTTATTCATTAATAGGGTTGTAAATCTATGTTAGCTAGTTTTCATAATTTTGTGTATATACAAATCTAAAAAATTGATGAGAAACACAAACATTGCATTCAAGTATTCCTTGATCGTGTCACATTATGTTCTCCTATATCAACATGATACTTGAGATATTGTTTCATTTGCAGCTGTTGACAAGAGATAGCCCTGGTGATGTTGGTGGCATGATGGACCATGGAGTTGCTACAACAATAGCCAGTTCTAATCCATTCAGAGAGGTATGGAATAGATTAGTTGATTTGACATTATATTTTCTCTTTTATGGTCTATTATAGAAAATTTTCATGATAATTTTATGTAGTTTAACTTCTATCTTCATGGTTGCTACAGGTGGTTGTCACTCCAAATCGTGGACATGGTGATGCTTTAAATGTGCATGATGACTATATGTATGCAGTAAGTGATTATATTTTGTTATATGCCATTCCATAAGTCAATTTTTATGTTTTAACATCTTTACTTTTAATTGTATTAGTTGAAGGTCCAGAGAGAAGAGAGGAGGAGTAGCGGGCGTGTTCGAAAGAGAAGACAAGCAACAATCACTCCATCCAGCTGAATTTCAAAGGCAACATGGGATCTATTTCCTTCCCCTAGAGGGAAATGACTATGTATTAGTGTTGTTTTTTGTATGCCTATGTGGCATTTTGGAACATGTGTTTTGTACTATTGATATATATATGTGATATTTTATGTCCAAATGGCTCCTTTGTACTAAGCCTATATGGTTTTTTTGGATATATTTATATACTTTTATCAATATATATCATTTGTATAGCCTTTCAGATTTTTGATTAAAGAAACTCTTATTTTGCTACTGCCATTCTTGAATGATGTTATCATGCGTATCATGTAAGTTGTATGCTTGAATTTTTTAGGCATGGATTTTTTTTACATCTAATGCTTAATTGATTACTGTCAAATGCTCAATAAGCCCCATCTAAAGTGTATTGTATAAATAAGCTCCATTCATGGTGGTTCGTATCCTTTGGAATGCTTCAATTACTTGTGCCTCACCAATGCAGAGGCAAGGAGGCTCAAACCCAATCAATCTGACAACCTACCTTTAAGGTGCTCCTAACAATATTAATACAACCTATTTTGAGCAATTTACACAACCTCAAAGCCCCATCAAACCAAACTCTTCATTCAACACCTTACCCAACAATCCACCCTTGTAGCACTCTAATGCAGAGCCAAGGTGGAGAAGACTCACAATAATGGAAATGTCAATTCTCAATCAAGAACTCTTCTTCATAATGATTCAGCCTAATAGGCATCAACCCACCCTCAAGGGTCTCAACTCCTCAACCTTGCAAATGAAAAACAAGACTCCACCAAGGCCCTAAAAAGACCATCAAAATTCATACAATGACAATTGAATCAATTGAGAACAATCCCTAAGTCAGATTCATTAAGGTTTCCAAAACTCACATTTGTGACTGGTTATTCTTATAGTACTCAAAACTCAGTTTTATCTAGATTTCTCCCAACCTTTCCAAAACACTAGACAATTACAATATGGATTGAGATACCCTTTTCAGGGCTACACAACATACCAAAGAATCAATGGTCTCTCTTTTGGACCGGCATAGACTTTCAACACACCTACTTTAATTTTGGCTTCACAATTAGCCCTTTTTTTCCAAAGGGACCACCCTTCCAACTTTAGGTATCTATCCAATTGCCTTGGAAAGTCTTAGGTCATGGTACCAAACCTTAAATTTTGTCATTAGTTTGTGTCTACAGAGCCTCTAACTCACAAAACCCAAGAAACCCTCCTAAACCTTCGCAAAATCAAAGGTTTTAAAGAAACATACAAATCTATACCTCTCTCAACAATTCCAAATCCCAAAACACCTCAAAATACTTCTAAAAAGACTCATCAGACCCTCACATAATCCTTATAGGCATTAATTCTTAAAAACCTCTCTTTGGTTCCTCACTTCCATGTTGGAAAACCCTTGTTCAGTCTTAAAATAGTCACAAAAACACCACATAATTATGAGTCCTTATTCGAAAATGAGTTGACACACTTATTATAACATGTTTCAATAAATCCACCAAGATACAGTAGCAAACAATAGGTGGATTGATTGTTACATCACAAATTTCCTGTCAAACCCTTGATTCAGCAACACTAGGACAATCACTGTTTGCGTTGGTTCTCTCTACAAACAAATGATTTAAGACACCAAATAAAAAAAATGAATTATAAAACATATAGAAACATCCTCTAAAATTATTAGACCATGAAGAAGCTGTGTGTTCCCATAAAACACTCAAAAATATCAAGAAAACAATATTTTTCTAGAAAATTGCTCAAAACTGTGGTGTTTATTGTGTAAAATTGTTACAAAAATTCTTCCACTCTCTCATTCGAGCCTTGGTAAGTATTTTTAAAGCATTTTCCAACAACCATATTCTCTCCAACACCCATAACCAACCTTGGGATTAGTTGGTTCCTTAATTACATTTGTTTGTGTTAAAGTTGCTTTGTCAGCATTTTACAACTTATATGATTTCTAATTGGCTTCTAAGACACAAAACACCCTTTATTTGCATTATGCTTGATCTGTCAAAGCTTATTAGACAAAATGAACCTAAAGAAACTAAAATTTCAATATTGATGTATTCAAATAAAATAAAAATGATGATGTGGTGTAGGTGCTCCTGTACTAAACTCAAAACCCAGTCGAAGCCTAATTTCTCCCAACCTTTCCAAAACACCTGACAATTTAAAGGTGGATTAAGATACCCTTTTTAGGGTTACACAACATATTCCAAAATCAATAGTAACTATTTTGGACCAACATGAACTTTCAATACACCTCCCTCACTCTAGGCTTCACAATTAGGCCTAATTTCCAAAGGAATCCCCTCACAAACTCACCTCCAAACCAAGGGAATTTGAAAAAGTCTTAGGGATTCTCACCAAACTTAGGATTCTCCCATTTTAAGAGCCCCAAGAACTTTTTCTATTCCTCTACTCACAAACCGTCCTAAACCTTCACAAAAACAAGGGTTTTAAAGAAACACATAACTCTAGACCTCCCCCAATCCTTCCAAAGGTTCAAACACCCCAAAATACCTCTTCCCTAACTTAAAAGACACTCACAATCCCATTCGTTTCATTATTTCTCAAATTTAGTACTTGAGTTCCTTACTTTCATGGTGGAAACACCCCTTAACAACATTAGAACTTCACACCCCACTGAGTTTATTCATTCTCTTAGCCTCCAAAGTATTCATACACCAAACTAATCATGGTACAGGCCAATACACTGAGCAAGAGGGTCAAAATAGTAGGTGGATTGGCTAATGTGTCATGGTGTTGCTCTCAAAACCATTAACACAAAAAATAGAGCAGTAACCAAGTTTGCTGATCCCACACACACCAAAGGTGGATTTAAACCTTTAGAATAGATGAAAAGAGAGTAAAAACATATGCAATCAAGTATCCAAAGCCTCAAGTCATGATAGACTTGTATGGGCCTATGCAAGGCAAAGAAAATTTAGGAAAACAAAGAAAACCAGTGTTCAGCGTTTTCAAGTATATTTTCTTATTAGAAATTGAACAAAATCAACCCTCAACTCAGGGTATTACAGAAATATATCTTGATACCACCTTCCAACTACCCCTTGATCTGATGAACCACCATAACCACCCTTTTTTAGACTTGTAAGATGGCAATTTTCCAATTTTGCTCTTAATTACCATTCATTCACAACTTGATTTTGCAAATACCACCTAACTGACCTATCAAGCATTTTAAATATAATTGCAAGGTATTTACATAGCATATAGAAATATAGAGAGAAAATACAATAAATATTTTAACTAATGAATTGTAAAATATGGATTTTTGTAGTTTATATTCATGTCGTTGATTACATTGCATTGCACATGTTTCAGAGTCAAAGCATTACTTCACTTTGCATAACTAATAAGTAGATGCTGATAGATGCCAAAAATTTAATTACAATATAGTTTGAACAAAGTCAACCTAAGTAGTTATGCAATTTCTTCACATTGCATAACTAATAACTAGGAGCAGCTGCCAATTGCATTTTCTTATCATGGCATTCTATGAGACCAAATTTCTTTGAGATATTTTTTCAAATAGTTCCCTGCCTTCTCTATGTTACCATATTTTTCATACATGTCTACCAAAGCATCTTCTCAAACAGTTCACTGCCTTGTTGCTATGGCTAAAATCCTAAAACAAGTGATTTTGAACAAGCTATGGATGCTTCAAAAAATATATCAAAAGAATAATAGTAAGCAATAGCATAGACAAGGCAATGAACTGTTTGAAAAAATGCATCAAAAAAATTGCTTTGAAATGATAAATTTATTTGTGCTTTCACTCTTCTTTAACATTGTATATCTGCTCCTTTTTATAACAAGAGATAAAAACTATCTTTTTTGAAATTCAAAGGCATTTCCATAGCATAGAGATATAGAGAGAAAATAAAATAAAGAGTTTAACTAATGAAATGTAGAAAATAGATTTTTGTAGTTTATATTCATGCATTGCACATCTTTCAAACTCAAAGCATAACTTCACATTGCATAACGAATAACTAGATGCTGATAGATGACAAAATTTCAATTACAATATAGCTTTTTACAAAGTCAACCTAAGCAGTTATGCAATTACTTCACATTGCATAACTAATAACTAGGAGCAGCTTCCAATTGCTTTAGCTTGTCATGGCATTCCATGAGACCACATTTCTTTGATGCATTTTTTCAAATAGTTCATTCCCTTGTCTATACTATGACATTTTTCATATATGTCTACCAAAGAATTTTATCAAATAGTTCATTGCCTTCTTGTTATGGCTAAAATCCTAAAATAGATGCTTTTGAACAAGCTATGGATGCTTGGAAAAAATCTATGAAAGCATAATAGTAAGCAATAGAATAGACAAGCCATTTAAATTTTTGAAAAAATGTCTCAAAGAATAGTGGTCTCATGGTGATGGAATGCCATGACAAGCCATAGACAAGGCAGTGAATTGTTTGAAAATATGCCTCAACTACTTGCATTTGACAACTTTTACTTCGAGTGAAAATTCGCCGCCATAGGAAAAATCCTCTGAGATAGCGAAAAACAAGCAAGGTTATTTTAGAGGGGCCCAATGTGATCCCATAGGATCAGACAAGAAGTTTCGAAGCATCACGATGTCCTAGTAATAGCATGCTGAAGTTCGCATCCATTTTGCACTTTGGACCCTTAAGGGATCAATTCGGTTGAACGTAGCTCAAAGCGATTCCACATGTTTAGGTGTAAAAGAGGACCATGCCTAGCGTAAAAATACCTATTCTAATGCGTTGGATCAGTTTATTTGGTCACACGAGCTGCAGAACGAAAGTTGCACCACTTTGCAACTTTCAACTACTTGCATTTGACAACTTTTTCCCTGAGTGAAAATTCACTAGTACAGGAAAATGCCTTCGAGATAGCGAAAAATTAGAGAGGTTATTGTAGATGGGGGTGACATGATCTTGTAGGATTAGATGAGAAGTTTGTAAGCATCATGATGTTTGAGTAATAGCATGCTAAATTTTGTAAAAATTTTGCACTTTGGACCCTTAAGGGATCGATCCAGTTGAACGTAGCTCAGAGTGATTCTGCATGTTTAGGTGCAAAAGAGGACCATACCTAGCGTAAATGTACCCATATGGATGTGTTGGAATAGTTTGTTTGGTCACACGAGCTGCAGAAGGAAAGTTGCACCACTTTGCAACTTTCAACTACTTGCATTTGACAAATTTTTCCTCAAGTGAAAATTCGCCACCATAGGAAAAAGCATCTGAGATAGTGAAAACTGAGCAAGGTTATTGTAGAGGGGCCTAATATGATCCCATAGGATTAGACAAAAAATTTCTAAGCATCATGGTGTCTGAGTAATAGCATGCTGAAGTTTGCAGCCATTTTGCACTTTGGACCCTTAAGGGATCGACCCGGTGGAACGTAGCTTAGAGCGATTCTACATGTTTGGGTGTGAAAGAGGACTGTTCCTAGCGTAAACGTACCCACCCAGATGCGTTGGAACAGTCTGTTTGGTCACACGAGCTGCAGAACAAAAGTTGCACCACTTTGCAACTTTCAACTACTTGCATTTGACAACTTTTTCCCCGAGTGAAAATTCGTCAGCATAGGAAAATGCCTCCGAGATAGAAAAAAATGAGAGAGGTTATTGTAGATGGTCCCAATGTGATCTTTTAGGATCAGATGAGAAGTTTCTAAGTGTCATGGTATCCGAGTAATAGCATGCTGAATTTCACAACCATTTTGCACTTTGGACCCTTAAGGGATCGATCCGGTTGAACGTACCTCAAAGCGATTCTGCATGTTTGGGTGTGAAAGAGGACCATGCTTAGTGTAAACGTACCCACCCAGATGCATTGGAATAGTTCATTTGGTCACACAAGCTGCAGAATGAAAGTTTTACTATTTGCAACTTTCAACTACTTGCATTTGACAACTTTTTCCCCGAGTGAAAATTCGCCAGCATAGGAAAATGCCCTCGAGATAGCGAAAATTGAGAGAGGTTATTGTAGATGGGCCTAATGTGATCTTGTAGGATTAGATGAGAAGTTTCTAAGCATCATGGTGTTCGAGTAATAGCATGCTGAATTTCGTAGCCATTTTGCACTTTGGACCCTTAAGGGATCGATCTAGTTGAACATAGCTCAGAGTGATTCCGCGTGTTTAGGTGTGAAAGAGGACCATGCCTAGCATAAACGTACCTATCCAAATGTGTTGGAACAATTTTTTTGGTTACACGAGCTGCAGAACGAAAGTTGCACCACTTTGCAACTTTCAACTACTTGCATTTGACAACTCTTTCCCCCAGTGAAAATTTACCACCACAGGAAAATGCCTTTGAGATAGCAATAACTGAGAGAGGTTATTGTAGAGGGGTCCAATGTGATCTCATAGGCTTAGACAGATATTTCATAATCACCATGGTTTACGAGTAATACCCTGTCAAATATTGTTTCCCTTTTGCACTTTGCACCCTTAAGGGATCGAGTTAGTTGAACCATAGTAGTTATTTTATTGAATGCCATACCCTAAGGTATGTTAGAGATGACCTAGGTTGCATCGATTTCTCTGAGGCATACACTGCCCCTACCTTTTCAACCCTAAGCAATATGATTTTAGGGGTACTCTCGATGTTAGGAGTAATGTATAATGAACCATACCCAAGCCCTTGATATTTTTGTCATTTCTCTAGAAAAATGGGTTATCTTATTCCTTGTTGATGTAGACCAAGGCTACCATGTCATGTGAATCCCCCATGTTCTTAATGACTTGGCAACACTTACCAAATTGATATATTGGTAGGGTTACTTTCTTTTTCTCATATTGGTACAACAATTTGGAGATGTCTTCCTCTATAACCTCTTTGTTTAGCTCTCCGCACTTGGAGAAAACCATGGGTTCAAATTTCATGATAGAAGAGGATTTTTTCTATGTGTTATGGTTTTCCATATGTCTTAGGAGAAGATGGGAGTTGTCTCATATTTGGACCTTGATATTTGGAAAGGATTTATGTGAGGTGGATGATGAGGCTAAAGTGGATGGATCAATATAGGATGATTAATGTGAGGAAATATCATTGTTAGGCACTTGGAGTAGTTTTTGATATGTTTCTTCAAAGTTATGATAATAATGGAAAGGCCAAGGGTGAAGGGCACACAATCAACTGAGAGGGGGGATGAATTGGTAGATCCAAACAATTACAATTTTTAGTCTATGTTCAATCCTTTAGGGTCAAAACAACCTTTTCTTTTAAAATTTGTAAGAGGTTAGTATTTAATGCCTTGAATGAGTCAAATTCACATGCATGAGTAGGTTGTTTTGTTATGATTGAATTTAATAAAGACTGAGTTGAGACGTTAGGGTTTTGTTACCTTTTAGGTCTCTTCTACCAGTTTTTTGAGCTTTCATGGCAGTCAAATGTGCTACAAGTTTTCAAATGGAAGACTAAAAAGAAGCTAATGTCAGTTCTCATAGGAGTGAAGTGATGGCATATGATAGTTAATTGGAAAAAGATAGCAAAAACATATCAAATCATCAAGAGATAACACAGATTGAAGAAACCCTAGATGTTCAAATAGAGGGACCATTCAGGATTTCAAGGAAGATCACTACTAATAGTTGGTTAGGGTATTTGAAAGTCCATCAGAAGGTTTTGTGAATGAGGTTAGACAGTCTTTAGATGAATATAATATTTTCTTTTGTGGCTTTTGGGCTAGATAATCTGGTGTTTCTTGCTAGTCTTCTGCACTTTCAAGGAATAAACTAGAGCCAAGGTTTAATAAACTGTGGTCATCATTTAGCAAGGAGGATGCACTAATAAATGATGTAGCTTATATAAGTGGTAATGAAGATGATGCCCTTTTTGATATCCTTTCTTTGAGGTTGGTCACTTCCTTATTATGAGGGTATTGAAAATATCCAATTTAGGAGAGCTGGAATTGGATAGGAAACAAACAAATGTACAGTCAATTGACAGTGTCAAGGGAAGTGAGGTATGAAGACAGTCATCATTTAATGAAAGGACAATAGATTTAAAGGAAGGTTATTCATTAAGACAAGCATCATGGATGTATGAACACAAGGGAACTGTGAAGGGTCACTGTACATGGCAATGTGCAAATGAAAAGCACAGATTAGAAATGAGTAGTGATCAGTTGTTAAGTACAATGAGTGTATGATTATAAAGTTCTTGACAGTCAAATTCACTCACCATAGTCAATGTCCTATGACTGTCAAGTCTATGTCAGTCAATGTCTCAAGACTCCAAGAGCTATGGTTGTGTATGCAGCAATAGGTCCTTATGAATGTGGAGTCTGCAATTAACTCTTTAAATGTAAACCATGAAGCATTACAACTAATTTTAAATGTAATATACACATTTAATTGAGGCTTATATTAAGGAATATACATATTTGCATGTATTAATTTCTCATGATTTTAATATATCAAAAAATACAGTAAGTCAATGAAAAATATTACAATAGTGATGGAAGAACATCTTGAAAATCTTCCCGTTTGTCAATACTTGTAGCAATACATGCAGGGAAATAATCCTCCCATTTCCAACACAAATCATGAAATATATTGTACTTGAGAAAAGGAAAAAAGGAGTTGCTACCTAGTTTCATTTTTCCATTCCACCTCAGCTGGCCCAACTATTTCCATTCTAAAATGGTTCAAAACATGTACATCCCCTGCTCCCTATGAAACACATGGGTAGTAGCCTCTCTGTGGTTGTGTAGTATCATAGGAATTTGGTCCACAAAAAACTTGCAAAAGCCTCTCAATCTTAGACATAGACTCACATAAAAATCATTAAAAGAGCAATAACTAAATAATGTTAGTCATACAGCTGACGAGACCTACTATCACCTTCATGCATGCTAGATAAGGAGGTCGATTGAAGGTCCTACAATGGTGATGTTCCCCTTTGCAACTTTATCATCTCTTGATGACCCTACATATAAATTTCAAATATATCACTGAGAGGCTTAACATAAAACATGTAGCATATAAGAATCTGATAAATCTAGGAGATGGAAAAGAAAGAGAAGATTGACAACCAGAAAATGCACCAGCAACCGATGTTTCTCATACCACTGAACACTTGCACCAGCAACAAATGTTGTTCTTTTCTTATATACTTTGACAAACTTCAGTATTACCTATAGTCACAATCAGTAAAGGATCAATGACAGTCGTAAATGCATATGAAATCAAACAGTAATCGTGAAAAAGCCTTATGGCAAGGTGTTGGTCCAAAAGAGTGATCAATAACATGGCTTTACAAATTCAATGTGCATACTTACAAATCAATCTAGTGAACCATCTAGGTCTGCTGTAGTCTTTATTGTGTCGAGTATTGCCTCGTGGTCAGACTCACGCACTTTCCACAAGTTCTTGTTCATAGGTCTACCCTTATATTTGATCAAATGAATGTTGGTGGCGACGACAAGGTTCGAATAGTGAAGAATTTTTTGATGCGTATCGAAGTCCTCAAACAACCAAACTACAACATTCTTAACTGGATACCTTCGAAGCCATGTTCCAGTAACAACCACTGAACCTATAGGATTGTATGTTTTCTCCATCTATAACTAGGGACTCCAATTTCTTTTTGGCCTCGATACAACGACACAGGTAATAATCTATACTCTCTTCATTGTCGTCATCTGCAATCACTACATAAATGTGCCCTGCATTGATATGTTCATCTAGTTAGATTTATTTATTGAGCAACATAATAAAACTTGTAAGTAAGATATATTACCTAGTTCTAGTAGGTCTGATACATTATCAAAGTCAATGGATGATTGCATCTCTGTGATTCGTAGAGCCATCGGGAGTTGATAAGTGTCAAGTGGGGTTAGAATTCTTATAGACCATTCGTTAACCCACTATGTTGACTCGCAATAATTCCATGATTGAAGTGTACATGCATAACAATAACATTCCATCTTCCTTGTATGGATAGTCCATGTACCTGCATCAGAGCTTCTAAAAGAGTGTATCTCACTCGATCCTATTAGTGTACAACAATCCTCATATTTTGCAATGTTAGTATCATCTATTAAATGAAAAAATCTATGAACTAAAGAATTACCTTCACTACTTGGACCCATTGAACCATTGCACCATTGGACAATGGATCTTGCATCTATCAACTTTACACTATTTGTGTACTTTAACTCTTCTTGTGCTAGGGATCTTTTGATACATGCACCTACTCCATCATGCTCCCCCTTTCCATGCCCAGCCTCTAAGAAGTTCCACATATGTTGAACACCACTAATCCTATGCATCCTACTCAACTAGTAAAACATTCTGGTTTTCTTGAATTGCGATGTATAATTATCTGACCATATGATATGCTGACTAAATGATATGCCCTTGCTAGCCAGATCAGCATAGAACATATGAAAGCAACCTTGAACAAACTCTCTAGAATGTGTGCGATCATCACTGATGTAAAAGTGATACTCCCTCAATACTTTCCTATTTTCCTCTATACTATCATTTGCATGAATGAATGTTATATGTAAAAATATAGCAACTTGCACAGAGTTGTAGTACTATGATTGCACCTCGTTCTGTGGTTGTAGTGTGTAGTTCTCAACGAAGTCGACAACTAAAATGATATGACGAAGTGGAAATGTGTCCTTGCATAACTTGAACTATGAGCCCAACCATTGTGCTCTGTGTGTATGCATTGCATAATCATAAACCACCCGATCACGAAAAATTCCCATAAACTGATATAGTGGAATCTTATCACTGACCAATTCACACTTCTTTGCTTCTTTCCCATCTTTTAGACGATATGCCACTGTTGGATATTTTCCAAATTCCACAATTTTGTCTCCAATTGTGTGTGTACTAGCCATGTGTTGGAAAATTGGAAAATGTTGCATGCCACCACAATGATCACATGTGCCATCCAAACATGATTTTTTGTAAAAAATTTGACCATCCTCTCTTTCACATAAAATGGAAGACAAAGATTTCCTTGACGATTTAGGTGGACGCATTATGTTACATTCCTTCAAAACATTGTTAGTATGCATATCTACACATTTACGTCGATAAAAATCATAATGGTTAGAAAACAATATGAACCCTACAACAACAAGTAGTGCGTGTGTGATTTATTTTGACATAAAAAGGCTTTAGCATTTCAAAATACCTTTGACATATTTTAATTTCAAGAAACTTTTGTACAAAATCTGCAAAAAATTGGGTTTGAGTGGTATCCAAATAATGCATTGGATGTGGCTCACGGTTTTTACTACCAATTATCCTTCTTACAATATCTCTTTGATTAGGAGAGGTGTGTTATCCTTCCAATAATTCACAATTAAAGATCTCAAGCCTTGAGCAATTCTTGTGTCTTTCTGTGGCACTCTACTCGAAAATGCCCATAACTCATTGCTATTTGGATCCTCCTCTCTTTCACACCTTCCTTTGGCTCTCATTAGAGATGATATTATTATTTTCAAAGACTTAATTGCCTTTGTAAGGTTCACCTTGTTCCTTGTTTGACTGCTTAATAGTGTTGTCATCACACATTGTCTGGAAAAACCATCTTTCATGCATGAGGTGGAACCCACGCTCTCGTATGCACTCATCAAGTTCTTTAAAATGGAATTTTCAGTTGAGTCATTCAAAAATCTTAGTCCAAGAGCCTTCATGGTGGGCCTAAATTTGAGTTGCCTCATCATTTCAACAAATAGTTGGAATCTTCCACCCTCACTTAGCTTCATAAAAAACAAACTCCATATCCTTTCTGCATATCTTTGACATGTACATTTTGGAATCTTACTAGACATCCATTTCAAAACATTGGAATCAATATCAATAAAAAATGTGGGTTTTCTATGCAAAACTCTAGGACGAGTTCTTAAATTTAAATTTGTGTCAATATTGGGAAGGTCAACAACATCGGGGATAGATCGTGTAACTTCAACTAGAGGTGCAATTGATGACATACCTTGAGATTGACATGTAAACGATGTTGTACCTCCAACTTGAGATGTCGTTTGTGGAGTTCCTTCAAATAGAAATGTGTTTGTTGATGTACTTTGAAAATGCAATGTTTTTGATGGTGTGTCTTCTATTGGAGATGTGATTTCCGATGTACCTGGAAAACTACATGTTGTTGTCAATGTGTCTTCAACTGGAGATGTGCGTTGAACTTCACCTATGGTTGATGATGTGCCCCCAACTTCTATATCCATTCCTATCCTTCCACAAAATTTCCTCATTTGTGCCCTTTGTTTTTCCAATTTGACATATCTCTTAGATTGCACGGGAATTTATGGTTGTATGGGCTGCAATTCCTTTGCTTCACAAGCTACATTTTTTTATTCTCTTCTCCTTGCATTTTTAACTGCACGTTCTTCTAGTGCTAGAGGCTTTGGTCATTTCCTTAGCATGACCTTGAATGCTACATGTCCACAAACACACATAGAAAAAAAGTAAGTAATGCATTTTACAAAAAAATTGATGCAGAGAGGGGTGGAAACCATTCAATACAACAAATCATTGAGAATCACAAACCTAGGGTATAAATTGTTGCCACCTAATTGAAAACTAGAGACTCTTGTGTTTATTTTTCTCAAAACAAATTTTTTGATTGTCAACAAAGTCATGAAGAATATGGATTCAAAGAAGGTTTTGTGATGCTATATCTTATCATTATTCACTATTTCTTTGGCAATGAGGTTTTCCAAATTAGATGAAAATAATTTTTTTCCAAATTAGTTGAAAAAAGAATGAAATACAGTGAATTCCACTAGCCATGCTGGAAATGGACTACTATAAGCAATGCAAATAGAATTCATAAGAAAATTTATGCTAAGTAAATGTCATGTTTTTATTTTTTTTGTTCTTCAAACTCATAAAAATTGAACTTTTTTATGCAAATCTAAAAATTGAATTTTTTTATGCAAATCCCATCTAATTCAATGTTGAATTCTAAGTCCAATTGTTATGATTAATAAAATCATTAAGGAAATTTAGTTTATATTGTCAAAAACAAACAAATATACTAAATACAAACATTTCAATTTACCAAAATGAATATATTACCTCAGATAATGTAAAAGATGTAGAAACTTCAAAATATCTTCTTCTACATTGTCTACCATGCAGATTGGTGGTAAAAAGGTGATGGATCAAGCATAGATTGGTACAATATGAAGTCAACTATAGAAAAAAAGTGTTTCTAACTCAGATAAAGTGCTGAACCAGACAAACACAGGAGAATGTGAGCCTGAATCATGGGGTCAACCCTTATTTTTACCATTTCAAGGTAAAACCCATTTGGTGCTCACCAAATATGTTCCTCTGAAAAGGAGAGACTTCAGAGAGAGGGAGAGACACAAAGTGGGAGAGAGATAGAGGGAGTGAGAGAGAGGGAGTGAGAGAGAGAGGGGGGGAGGAAGAGGGCATGGGAGGGAGAAACCTAAGAGAGAGAGGCTGGGAGGGAGACACTTGAGAGAAGGAGAGGGAGTCAAAGTGGGAGAGAGGGGGTGGGAAGGAGAGACCTAAGAAAGTAGGGTGGGAGGTAAGTGATGCTTGACAGAGAGGGATTGTGAGATAAGTGAGGCCTAATCCCTTAACCCCTATACCCTGTCAACCCTCAACCTTTAAACCCTAATCCCTCAACCCCTATACCCTCTTAATCCCTCAATCCTCAACACTTCACCGTCAACCCTTAACCCTTAAACCCTAATCCCTCAACCCCCATACCCTCTTTATCCCTCAACCCCTCAACCCTCAACCCTCAACCATTAAACCCTAATCCCTCAACCCCCATACCCTTTTAATCCCTCAACCCTCAACCCTTAAACCTTAATCCCTCAATCCCCATATCCTCTTAATCCCTCAACCCTCAACCCTTAACCCCTAATCCCTCAACCCCTATACCCTCTTAATCCCTCAACCCTCAAACCTCAACCCTCGACCCCCATCTTAATCCCTCAACCCTCAACCCTTCAACCCTAATCCCTAGACCCCCATATCCTCTTAATCCATCAACCCTCAACCCTTCAACCCTAATCCATCGACCCCTATATCCTCTTAATCCCTCAACCCCCATACCCTCAACCCTTAAACCCTAATCCATCAACACCCATACCCTCTTAATCTCTCAACCCTCAACCCTTAAACCCTAATCCCTCAACCCCCATACCCTCTTAATCCCTCAACACTCAACCCTTAAACCCTAGTCCATCAACCCCCATACCCTTTTAATCCCTCAACCCTCAACCCTTCAACCCTAATCCCTCAACCCCCATACCCTCTTAATCCCTCAACCCTTCAACCCTAATCCCTCGACCCCTATACCCTCTTAATCCCTCAACCCCCATACCCTCAACCCTTAAACCCTAATCCCTCAACCCCATACCCTCTTAATCCCTCAACCCTCAACCCTTCAACCCTAATCCCTCTACGCCTATACCCTCTTAATCCCTCAACCTCCATACCTTCAACCCTTAAACCCTAATCCCTCAACCCCATACCCTCTTAATCCCTCAACCCCATAACCTCTTAATCCTCTGACTGCCCTCAACCCTCAACCTCAACCCTCAACCTCAACCCTCAACCCTTAAACCCTGATCCCTCAACCCCCATACCCTCTTAATCCCTCAACCCTCAACCCTCAACCCCCATACCCTCTTAATCCCCCAACCATCAACCCCTAACCCCTAATCCCTCAACCCTTATACCCTCTTAATCCCTCAACCCTCAATCCTCAACCCCTCTACAATCTTAATACCTCAACCCTTAACCCTCAACCCTCAACCCTTAAACCCTAATCCCTCAACCCCTATACCCTCTTAATCCCTCAACCCTCAACCCTTAACCCTTAAACCCTAATCCATAGAGATAGAGAGAGAGTGAGAGATAGGGAGGGAGAGGGGGTGGGAGGGAGATACCCGAGAGAGAAGGAGAGGGAGACAAAGTGGGAGAGAGGGGGTGGGAAAGAGATACCTAAGAGAGTAGGAGAGAGAGGGAGTGAGAGATAGAGGGATGGGAGAGATACAAGGATTGATAGAGAGAGACTTGAGAGATAGAGA